>UELU01144479.1:0-57111 GCA_900490025.1 Megastigmus dorsalis
CCTTATACATAATCTATACTCCTTTTCATAAGTTCAACCTTTTGTAAATCTCATGCATGAATAAGTTAAGAATAAAGTAAAATCAAATTTATTTATTTAATCATAGATTGATGCTACAAACTGCGTATGAATAAATATTAGCTTTTTGATAAATATAAATATAATTTTTGATAAATCTATTGTATAGTATTGTTTGTGCACAGGACTCGAAAGTGTTTTTGCTCGCGTTATACATACGCACTTAATTATTTTAATTAATTATTATAATGATTAAGAACCATAATCAATTTCAATGGATGATTTCCTTTATACTGGAAGATTTCTCCACCTACGTGATCTTTTTCTATGTAAGTAATATAACTTCTTTTCGCATTTAATATTACTTATACATAAAAAAAGATCACGTAGGTGGAGAAATCTTCCAGTATAAAGGAAATCATCTATTGAAATGGATTATGGTTCTTAATTATTATAATAATTAATTATTATAATTACGTGCGTATAACGCGAGCAAAAACATTTTCGTGTCTTGTATAGAAAATTCACGCTATGCTGAATAACCGTTGTCATGTAGAAAGAGGTTGCCGCTGTACCACTATATAGTGTTAACACTTATCCGGGCCGAATCCGGCTACAATTCCGGGCCGTACTGCAACTTCAGGCACCGGTTCCGGTCCGGATTCCTGCCGGAGATCAGTTTCTACTCGGGTACTCTGTGCAGCGGTTGGTATTGTAAGGGACAACCATTCTCTCTTATTGAGACAGCAGTCGCACCAATACACAGTAGGGCTGCTCGCTACGTGTTTGGTGCTGCCGCTGTATGGCAAGGTACAGCCGCTCTCCCTCACTTTTTTCAGTGTAGCGCTTGTTTAAAAAAATGTGTTTAGTAAAATTATGAACTATCATAACCTATAAATTTTATAAAAAATATAATTTAATAAAACGAAAGACGAACATTACTATACAGTTTTAATTTAAAATTAATTTACTATAAAAAGCTGTTTTGAAAAAGTCACATTTAAAAGACAAATTTAAATAATGCATCGATCTCAGAAAGAGTTGTGTATCAAAAAGAGATTGAGCTAAGACTGAATCCAAACGTTTCGAAAATTTGAATCGAACCAACACAATAATAATGAGAATTATGATAGAAGAAAACATATACATGTGTATACAATTACAAAAGGCTAAAGGAAACTGACTATGATGCATTAACTCTATGTGCTGATATTGTCTATAGCTACTTTGTATGCTTAGTTTATGTATGCGGAATATCTCCAGAATAAAATTTTCTCTGTAAATGGAAAAGAAATTGTTTCTTCTTGCGAAACAGTATATTTTACTGTCATAACAGGAGAAACTCTTTTTTTCTGACCTTAAAAACATTGCATTGAAAAGTACGGAATTATTGCCTACAAAAATAGCAGTTTCTTCTTTTTTTAGATAGAATCTTAAAGTATTTTCTAAACGTAATTTTTCCCTCCAAAAATCAGTAGTTTCTTTTTTTTATTTTTCTCCGTGTAATAATAAAATTCGTAATGTTTTTATAGATTAAAGAATACAATTTAAGCGTGCAATTGCAGCTAGTAATAGATTATATATCATAATTTTTTTCATTTGCGAAACTTTCAATGGAGTAGATAGGGAGGATTGAGGTTCAGATAGGGTTTAACATCCTCCAGTCCAACTTCCCCTTTGTGTCTATTATAAAAATCGTCCAATCTACAGCAGTACATGTATCCTTGGCCATCAGCATTGTAATTCTTAGTGATCAACTCGCAAATATTCAATTTATTGCAAAGAATGTATTCATTGGCTGGAGCCTTTACCTGTGTCACCTGTGCTGTCGTTAGGTAAGGATTGTTCACAACGAGGAAGCAAATAGCCCCTTGCTCTTCCTGGCTAACGACGCACTTGAAAAGTACCTTGGGTTCTCAAGTCTGTGCCTCTACGGTACATGTAAATCTCTTTCTTTTGCAGCTCCAAGGTTCCGAGTCCACCAACCCATACGTCAAAGTCGGTGCCAATATCGAAGGCGAATTGACGCACCTAATCCTCCACGAAGTACCAGTTACCCGGATTGGCGTTCACTTGCTGGAACATCGGGACGACATTGGCATAGAAATGTCTGCTGGCTCATATATATCATGTCTTTATTGGCGATCAGATGACCTTTCGCTAAATATTTAGTGTCACCTGAAAAGAAAAGCTTTTGATGTGGCAATTCTGGAGGCACAGATTTTAAAGAGCAATTCACATCAATTAAGAAAAAACATACTTATTTCTTTAGACAAATATAAATCTGCATCCCTAGTACTTCCCTATATGTCCTCCAAATTGTCGTACGAGTTAGACAAGCTGTAGGGTCCGTTTTCATCCACAGTATTGCTTGCTTTAATGACACTATGCGCCTAGGCGGTTTTGGCCTTATCTTCGTTATGGCAAAGATCTATGGTCTTCAGAAATCCATGATGACCCAGATCGAAACCTATTTCATAGCGATCACCGTTGATGCAGGTTTTCTTGACAGCTGACCGCATGGCACTAGACATTTTCTTACAACTGATCTTACTGAAATTGACCACCTTACGGTTATGCTTCAAATCTCCGTTATCACACTGGAGCTTCATTGTTTCGGGATTTCCATTGTTGCAGTAGACAATGACCACATCGCTTGATTTGATGAGGGATTCCCCGGATCGGAGATCGATGGGTACTCGTATTCCGGTGGATCTGCTTTATTCTTAATTACCAGTGGTGGATTATTTTTGTGCATGCCACTTTTTACATCGATCTTACATTTTATACCATCTATAAAATCGAATAAAATATTATCGTACTTATCTTAAATCGTGTAACCTTATCCTAATCAACATATACATTCATTTACTAGACACATAATAATAATTCTGACAAATAATATCTTTTACTCATGCTATGATGGTCGTGAAGTGATAAAAAAATATTGTTCTTTCTGGGAAACTTTGATTCTGCTTCCTTATAAAGGAAGTTTTGTAAACTTGCAAAAGATAAAAAAAAACGAAAGAGGAACTTTTTTTAAGGATTTCTACATAAGAATAAGAGATTTTTTATCATGTGTACATATGACTGAGTGTGTGTATGAGTGTGTGTACCAATATATATTTCAGGACTGGATAGACCGACATTTATGGTTGACCTCTCATTGTTCCTTTCAAAATAGATGTTTTATTTGATGATCTTGAATAAATTCGTTCATTTCGGAACAAGAATTTTTGAAGGTATCATGAAAGTACTCACTTGAAATTTCGTCAGATGATAGATAGTTCATTGACGAAATGCATCTGTATTTGGGATTTGCATAATTTCAAATATTTATTTAGTTATAACAAATTATTCAGAATCCGGTAAAAAAGTTTAGTGGTAATAGTACGACTTTACCAAACTCGCTATAATTACGTTTGTAAACATGAATTTTAAACTGACAGAGATCTTTCTATCGGTCTTACAGTTTAATCAATATTCATGGGCAATCAGATCAGATGGGCAGAAAGATCTTTGTCAGTTTATAGTAGAGTACAGTCGACATAAGTAATATTTTTAATGAATTTTAAAGCTATATAAATATTATATTTTAAGTGTACTAATGTTAACGAAAAACAATCATCAAATATAGTTTTCTATATGAATTCAAATAACATAGTAATACTTACTACCTAAAATCACTTGCAATACTGCAAAACAAAGAATAACAGTTCTTAAGAGTATGGTATTACAAGAACTCATAATAAAATCTAATACGTAGCTGAAAAACTATTTTTGATAAAATCTGTCAAAAGTGCTAATGTTCTGTACCGCGGATACACTTTATAGCTTCCCATTCTGTATAGGTGACTATAGTTCCATTTTTATTACACATATTTGTGCACGACTATACGAATTGTCGTGACTTCCATTTTCTTTATCGTGTGCATGCGATATTATCCAAGCATATACTTAAGCAGTCTTACTAAACATTATAGGTATCACACAATTTTATTTTATTATATTTATATTTATACAAATTTTGTCTTCCTTATCGTAGCTGATAATAACAAAAACAGTGGAGGTTGGAGTTGTAAAATGAGTGCAGTTTTAAATTTTGAAAACGTAAACAAGCGAAAAAAATTAGAATTTTATTACTTACTTATAAGTATTATAGAAATTATGACAATGAAAATTAAAAAATGTAGTCTCATGTAAATATTTATTTTATAAAGTGAAACTATATATTTCTCACATAAACACTATTTACGAATGTAGCATGTTTTTAATTGAAGATAAATAAATTATGAAAAAAATAGAATACTGACATTAAAGACACAGATCTTATAGCATGTAAGTTCATATATTTTAATTAAACTTCATAAATTATCACATATTTGTGAAAAACAGACATGAACAAATAAACAAATAATTGAGTAATATATAAATAATTTTATCCAAATAAGTAATGCTTATGAAGATAAATGCATACTGTCAAGTGATTCTTTGCTCTAATGTAATCATACAAAATAGTGAATAAATTCTTTTTGTAGTAATATTCTTCTAAACATTATTTGGAACAAATATTTATTAAATATTGGCTAGTAATTTTTATCAAAATCTATTAGTCATATACTGTGTCCTATCCGAGTAGTGTCTGTGGACCTATTTTTTGCACACTACTGAACTGCGCACCATTCCGCTTGTGAACATAGTCCCAGTCGTGAGTCACTACTGCCAACCGATTAAAAACTGATAAAAGGTTATTTAGGTAAGTACCTACTGTTTTCCTCACGACTGCATTGACGGCAAGTTAATTCTTGGGATTTCCTCCTCTGGGAACAGTCGTCGCCTTTCAACGAGGACCCTTGTAGCCCTCAATTTACATCGGTAACATTCCGAGGGTGAGATTTCTTAGAATTTGCGAAAAGTCTGGAACCCCTGCCCATCGCTCTAATTTCATAAAAATTAATTTCTGGAAAAATTGATTTATCATAATTTCATAGGAAATTGAGCGGAGATTGCAACCATGAACTTGACTTTGACCTTGACCTCTAAGGTAATTTCAAGATCAACTTCAGTTTTTTAAATGGGCACTCTTACTTTAACTCGCCATATAAGGTCTATATCGAGATGATCTTAACCACAAGGTCAATTTGAGGTCAAGGTCACCTTTGTAAATATCCGTTCGATTCTCTAGAAGATTGTGTTAAATCATTTTTGTCGATAAATTAATTTTTAAAAGGGAATTCCAACTTTTAGTCCAAAGAGATTAATCCAGCCGTTGTTCATATGTCCCAATCTGTTTAAATATTTAACTAACACAATTGATTATATATTGCGAAACATTATACTTTATAATTTGGATATCACGAGTCCCGTCGTGACAGTTATCTAATCGTTATCATATGCAACAGCTGACTCGTGACTACACAATTCCAAGTTGTATTGTTTGCCTTATCGCAGCGTTCATACATATTATAGCTCATTTTATTGATCTAAGTGCGGATAAAATCGGATGGAATCGCGACTTCAATTTGAGTAGCGCGTAGTAGTACATAATTAGTATGATATCAATCTTTTTAGAGTTCGTGAGAAATTCCGGTACAAAAGAATTTATCGATATGTTGTGGAAGATTATAATGGTGATTGCTAGCGTTGCGCTGGCTCAGTTTTGGTGGGTAATTGTTTTAAATAGGTGTTGTGATTTTCAGCAACGAATGATTTTTGGTCACGTAAAAGTTTGTTTTAATCACAAGTAATATATAACAGAAACTGCATGTTGCTATAAAAATTATACTACGATTTAATGATAAAATGGACATCATTCAGTAACGTTGAAATCTCTCATCTGTTAACCTTATCGTTCTATTTATACAGATGAATCTTATAATTAATTTTTACAGCGAAATAAGTCAAAGTCAATTAATAACAAAAGTTTTGTAAAAGTTATTTTGATAGATAATATAATGCATATAGATATTAAACTTTACTAATAAGCTTCTATTTGCATTTTAGAGTAAATTATTAAGTAGAATTTTTCTTTAAATATTCTGAACGATCTAAAATAAAGCTAATTTTTTGTTCTTAAAATTTAGTGTTTGTTTCAGTTGTTAGTATCTATTTTAAATGATTGAAACCCCAATGTATCCTTCACTAAAGTCTTTTAATAAAAAGGCCTGGAAAAAAGAAGTTAAATTAAAGAGGTCTAATGGCCTATTGTCACCTTGATCGATGTTTGTTTCCGACCATTTCAGAGAGAAATAAAAAACGCAACAAAACGTCCAAGTGCGAACTTCGCATATGGAACACGTATCCTGCTTTCTTTCTCTTTTGCAATCACATATAACAACTCGTTCTAAAGTGCAAACGAACGCTTATAATCTTTACATTTGATTTTCTTTTGCCATATTTCAGCCAAATCTGTAACCCGGAGAGTGTGGACTCTTCTCGTTAGCAAAACAAAGTCTAAGGAATCTGTGAAATTAGTTTAAAAATAATGCATATATAGAAGGGTTTAAAAACTTATCATAATAAATTAATTTTTTTCCAATAAGCCACGGACTGAGAAATGAACGGATGAAGCTAATAATAGATACGGACGCGGGTTCAGATGATGCGGTTGGAATATTCCTGGCATTGGCTGTTAAAGAGATAGACGTCGTTGCCATTACCTGTACTTTTGGTAATACCCAAGAAGCGAATGTTGAGACCAATGTTCTCAAGATCATGACCATCGCTAATCGATCAGATGTATGTTTTCATCTTTTATTGAAATCTGCATGTATATCAGAGGAAGAAAAAATACCAGAACAGTGAATAGCTCTGTGGGATTGAATTTTCGATAAAAATGCTTCTACACAAAAGTTTCAGTGTACTCGAAGAAATGAATTTGGCAGTGACCTGGATCTTGACCTTCTGGGATCATTTTTGTATCAAACAGTCAAAGCTATTCCAGGTGTCCCGGTATTTGATTTTCATTCTTTATAGAGCTATAAAATGATAAGCGGCGGTCATTTTTGCAGATTCCAATCTATGCTGGCGCAACAAGACCTATACTTCAGAATTATGTAGAAAGCTATTATTTTGGCAAAGATGGACTTGGTGATTGTGAATCGGACGTAAAGCCTATTGGCACCATTGATAGATCTAAACATGCCTCTGTTGCAATGATCGAGCTAGCGAGGGCATACCCGGGTAATATTAAAATTGAACAATTCATTTGTTACAGATGTATAGATACTCACTAGCATAAACATTCTTTTTTGAGTAAAATATATTTTATAGGTGAAATAAATGTCGTTGTTCTTGGACCTCTTACAAATGTAGCACTAGCCGCATCCTTGGATACTAATTTCACTCGAAACATCAAGAGATTTTACGTTATGGGTGCAAGGATCAAACTTCCCAAAAACATCGTTGATCCAATGGTAGAATTTAACTTTGGATTGGATGTGGAAAGTGTTGCAATCTTTCTCAACTCACAAACGCAATTGAAAACTCGCGTTATAACTTCGGACCTTGCACACAGTAACACGATTGACAAGGTATATTGTAAATAATAATTTTTCACACATTTTAACTGAATATAGCGAATAATGGGGTTATATTTTGATTCTTGAAAGGAATGGCGAATAGAAGTTTTAGGAAAATCCAACACCGCTTGCATACAATTTCTGAACAAAGCGGAAGCTTTGGTTTTGAACAGATCGTTGGATTGGGCAGTTGCCGATTCGATTACTGTTGCAGCTACCATTTGGCCAGAGCTCGTTACGTCATCATACGAAGCTCGCATGTCTGCAATTACGTGTCATCCGTTCAAAGGATTGGTTAGTCTGGCTATTAATGGCTTAAATAGCGAAGACAGAAACGTGGAAATAGGGAAAACCTTCGATATTGCGGCTTTCAAAAATAAACTTCTAAAGTATTTACCATGCTAAATAATTCTTCTTTAAGAATTGATATAGTAGTCGACTGCAACTCGGACATGCGCAGTAGGCTTCACACGGACACAGGAAGGTTTTTTGTATTGCACCTTCGCATACGCATTGGAGTCCCATGTGTAACTATATGTTAAACAAATCTGAAGTAGTGTAATTCAAGATAATTTAAGGAAAAGGCAAAAAGTATTGGAAGAGAATGAAAACACAGAAGAAAAATGTGATAAACAAACATGGCGTCTGTATTTGGCAGACTAGAATTGATCAAAATTCCAATCTTTACATATCACGATTATTCTGCAATAACTGTACCGCTGAGTATACTCATTCGGAATTATCATATGTATTATATTATTTTACATAAGCTGCTAGTTTTTTGTAAACATTCACTGTTTCATTATTCAATAATATTAGTATAAATTTCACTTTTCGAGTGCATTTCCTATGCTTCCCATGTTAAATATCAAAACTTTCAAACGTTATATCTCCATTTTAGTATTGCTGATCATTCTAAAAAATTTAACAGCTTGTGGCAAATAACGTCATAATCATCTCCTGAAATTTTCAAAAATATTCACTGTCTTCAGTTATACTCGACTACTACCTTAAGAGGGAGTAACGTATACGAAAGTTATCATAGCTATGTCATTATCTGTCGAATGTAGAAAAATATTTAATTAAAAAATGGTCCCCTTATTTAAAGGGGAAACTAAAAACACTTGATTGAGTCTTTTGTTTACTGTAATTTTCTATTTCTACTTGTATATGAATTATGAAGACATGGCGCAATAAATGCGACCTTTCTTAAAATATTTCGCTTCAAATACTTATAAAGAAAATAATTTCTTCTTGCATCTTCAGATTAATCAGACTTCAGAGTTCACAATTTCACACGCATCCAGGCCCCAGGCTAGAGTTAGTATAATCTATATATTCGTTGGTATAAATTTTGTAGATTCCCCTATTACACCCTGCCCAGTGCCCTTAACCTTACAGAAGACAGATGGCAGTATATACCTTGTGAACCGGTAAAAAGAGCAGATGTAGGTATTATATCTTTGACGGTTGATCGGGTTCTGGGCTAGCAATGCTAGCATAGTACTGTCGGCATTCGGCACTCGGCAGGTCGGCAGGACCACATATTTTAATGGAACATGGAATGATGGAACGATAATATACTGTATGTCCAACGAATATATAGACGCCTATAGCTATATATCGACGCTATAAGCGTCCCGAGTAGAAATGGGCTCTGGCATGCCTGGTCAGATGCTCTGGTCCAAAGCCAGGTAAGCCTGAACTTAACTTCAGGTAATACCACCGCCATGTAATGATTTTCAGAGCAGGTCCTGCTTTGGCAGCCACAGTTATGGATTTCCAGTGGTACGCTTGAAGTTATTTGAAAAGATTTTTTAAAAGAGAAGTGATTCTTAAATTCGCTTCTATATGAAGCAAAGTTTGGAAAGCTTATTTTTGCCAATACTCGGTTTTACACATGAATATATACATAATACACACGAACTGAATACTATTATACATTATCTATGATCGCTTATTAAATTTAATCTATTATTTTCAGAATCAATTATAAACACTTACGGTTCTGTAAATGCAAAATTGCTGGAACCGATTGTCATAAAAAGAGGCATATCAATAGTGATCAATAATGCAATTGACTGGGAGGGGAATCGGTTTAAAAGAGTGAAAAGAAATGATAAAGCGCAATAATTATTTATTTTATTATATAATTATTAATTACTTATTATATAAATTTAATAGATTACTAAGTAAATGTAAATAAATATTAGTAAATGCTAATTGACCTTAAATTTTTTCTTTTATTTTATCGAAACCTTTACATTTTCATGTACAACTGTACTTATTTTACATTTATTTTATATGCTATGTATTTATTTGATATATTATATATTTATTTTAAATATAATTTATTTAATATATTCTTTTTCACTTTTACTAAATTATATTTTTAATTTCACTAAAACTTCAGGCATTCCAAATTTGGCCTGGCTGTGACCAGAACTTTTTGCCTGAAGTTATAACTTTCTACTTGTTTTATCTGTTCAGCACCAGATCAGGACCAACTCAGGCTGCCTGAGGTTTGGAATTCCAAATCTGGTCCTGAACAGAGCATCATTACAAGCCTGAGCATGGACCATAGTTCCAACTTCAGGCAAATTCTATGGACCGGATTTGAACCACAGTTTCATTTCTAATCGGGAAGCGTCTATAATCGTTGGTATGTGATATGTCTGTATACGTGATAGTATAGGGCAGCATAAGCAGTGTTATTATTTTGTAAATAGATTATCAAGTACATACAAAACATTAAATGCCATTAAAAAAATATTCCGCTGCGAAAATAATCGTATACAGTTTCAGAATATTGTAGTTTTAAAATGATTTATTACAGTTTTAAGTGATAATTGAAGAGTTTCGTATTCTAACCTATACGTGAAATAAGGTTTGTAATTAACAAAAATGAATGATAAGCAAAAAGTTCTTATATGTGGCGATGTTGAAGGACGTTTTAAACTACTTTTTTCGAAAGTAGACGCTATTAACAAAAAAAATGGTCCATTTGATTTCTTATTTTGTGTGGGAAATTTTTTTGGTAAAAACAATAGTGAATTGGATGCATATAAAACTGGATTGAAGGAAATATCTGTTCCTACATATATTATTGGCCCAAATAAAGAAGAGGATATAAAATATTATTCAGATGTTAGTGGTTTCGAACTGTGTAATAATTTAACATATTTAGGTAAACATGGACTTTACACATCAAGTTCAGGACTTAAAATTGTTTATCTAAGTGGAGTTCAAAAGAATGTTAATGATCCTAAAGAATGTACATTTAATGAGAAAGATGTATTGGCTGTGAGAAATTCATGTTTAAAGAGTTGTCCTAGTTTTCGTGGAGTTGATATTTTATTGACTTCGCAGTGGTCAGAAGGTGTAACAAATTTACTGGAGAAGAAACCAGATTTTGAATATAACGGATCCAGACTTATATCTTGGCTTGCTACACATATAAAACCAAGATATCATGCCTGTGGTATGGAAAACATTCATTATGAAAGACCTCCTTATAGGTAAATTTTTCACAATTGCTTTTTTATTTTTAATCTTATTAATATTTTTTCAAAAATATAAATACACTCCTACATATATATTTATTAATTATTGATATATCTACTTGTTGAATAGGAATCAAAATGAAAGCGAAGATGGTATTGATATAGCAACTCGATTCATAGCACTTGCAAAAGTAGGTAATGCTGAGAAAAAGAAATGGCTTTATGCTCTGAATCTGACTCCAGTTGATAAAACAACAATGTCTGAACTAATGCAGAGGACAACTGATGAAACTGTTAGTCCATATCCAAAGTCGATGTTACAGAACAGTCCAACTAAGAAAACAGAAGAAAAATCACAGTATTTTTATGATATGGAATCTAAAGATGAGAAAAAAAAAGCAAAAAAAGCTAGAATGGAATTCGATCAAAATAAATGTTGGTTCTGCTTATCGAGTGAAGATGTTTCTAAACATCTGGTGATATCTATTGGAAAAGAAATTTACTTGGCTTTAGCAAAAGGAGGAGTTGTTGATGACCATTTCTTAGTTCTACCTGTCACACATCATCAAAGTTTATCAATTTTACCACATAATGTTAAAGAAGAACTACGGCTCTATAAGGTATTATTATTATTATTATTTTAGCTGTATTCTTAATTCTTTATTGTTGATTTTTCATAAAGTACATTTTTCAATTTTATTCTTTTATTTAAAGGAAGCGATTAAAGAGTATTATGCAGTCACTGATCGTGTGCCAGTATTCTTCGAGAGGAATTTTAAAACATCCCATTGTCAACTTCAGGCAGTTCCTATACATAAGAATCAAGCTCCAGCGTTAAAAGATACATTTCAGGTAAATATGAACTTATAATAAGAAATGACTATTGTTCGAAATGGTTTTACAAAAGAATAGAATTTATAAATCATCATTCTATTCATTTTTTACTATAAATTCACTTAAAAAGTGTAATAGAAAATAATCTAAAATTCATTTTGTAATAAAAAAATAATTTTGCTATGTGAAATTTGTTTTGCTGAATACATTAAAAGTTCTCTCATTCTTAGTAGTATGTGTAGAGTAAAATTCAAAACTTACTTCATTAAATTTTTATTAATATTATTAAACTAAATATATTATCATACCCTTTATGTTATGATAATATAAAATTGTTTTTTAACATAGAGAAATATTTTGTTAGTTTGCCAAATTGGTTTGTAGTTGAATATTTTTTAATACAATTTTTGAAAGTTATTTTCAATTTTTTTTTGTTTACAGGAGATTGCTGGAATTTATCACATATCAATGAACGAATTAGATATAGACCTTCATGAGATTGCTCCACCAGGGACATTATACTTTTATGTGGAATTACCAGATGGACAAAGATTATTTTATAGAATAAAAAAGGACTTTCCATTACAATTTGGTCGGGAAGTGGTTTGCTGTGATAGAATATTAGATATTCCAGATAGATTTGATTGGAAGGATTGCCAATTAAATAGGGAACAAGAATTTATCTTAGCAGAAAAGATTAAAGCAAAATTTCAACCATACGATGTGAAATTTTAAATAGATTGTTTTTTTTTTTAAATTCATGATTTTTAAAATACATTTTCGTTTTTAATTTATTTTCTATATTTATTGTGTAAATATAAACGTATATTGAAATATCAAATTTTTCGAATTGGATTTTTTAATCATATTGTATTTAATATTCAAGTATATTGACAATTCAATAACTACATCTTTGGTACTAAAAAATTGAGTTTACATCAAATAATTATTTGTACTTTATATTTTGTACAAATTGTAAAAATGTAAATGACTTTCATAAAGTGTAAATTATATAAAACATGGACATTGTATTATGGCACTTATTTTTTGTACTTGTCCATAGTAGTAAAAATTTCAAACTTGAGTCGTTTTTCTTTGGAACTTAAGTTCATGATCATCTGGTGTCATAAGTGGATCCAGCCCACTATCTTTCATTTTTAAAACAATATCAAAAAGATAATCGTAACATTCAGTCCTGGAATGTAAAATAATTTGTCAGCCATTATATGAAAATTGCATATTATTCTTCTGAAATGAAATATAATTAAGCAATATGTATTTTTTCTGAGTAAAGTTACTAACATTGTTTTTGCTTGTTGCCACGTATTGCCCCAAACGTAAATTCCATGTCTACGTACAAGAACAGCACTTGTCTCTGGATATTTCTGAATAATTTCAGCCATATTATCTTTCAAATCCTCTTCAAAAGGTGTATTTTCTATAATTGGAACTACTAACTCTTCATCGTATCTGTAAGATCTTCCAAGTTTTGGATTGTAAATTCCTGAATAAGTAAAAAGGTGAAGTGAGAACAGTTTCATACAAATTTCATATAATATGCATTTACCTTTGATCATTTCAAGATGTGTTACACGAAATTCTGTACCAGGGCAAAGAAGTGTGACCATAACAGCTGACTTTGAGTGCGTGTGAATAACAGCTCCAGCATCTCTGGAGGTATAAGCACACATAAATAAAGGTGTGCATTGCGATTTTTTTAATTTCTTCTCTGGTGGTGGTAGTTCTATGTCTTTCCCTTCAATATCCTGGACGAACATATCACTTGGCAGAATTCGTTCTTTTTGTACTCCGGATGGTGCAATATAAATCTTGTCTCTGAAATAAAATATTTTATTTAAATATAAATTCCAATATTAAATAGACTATAATATCTATGATCATTCACAAGTACGTTTAAAACATATGACTATATTTTTTTGATTTTATATAAATGTTATAAACTAAACATTATATTCCAATTGAGTATTAAATAATTGCAGTTTATGATTCTATAATTTAATGAAATAAATTAAACATTCATTAGAAAAGCGAAATCTCAATTACTCATGTTTTATTGATATTCCTCCACCAGTTCCTGTTACCCATCCTAATTTGTAAAACTGTCGGCAAAGTTCTGGTATCAAATTTTTTGGATGCTCCTAAAATAATGGTACATAGAAGCATAAAGTAAATAAAATTAAATATAAATTATAATCTATTCTTTATACATATCAATTTTATCTATCTCAAGCAAAAAATGTTTACCTTATCAAAATTTTTATCGTAATAATCCATTTCAAGAAATTCCGGCATTGAGAAATTTGACGTTCGATTGATTTTCGAAACTATATATAGCTACTAGGTATAGTAAATGCTTTCTGTGCAATGACCTGTTGAATAAATAACAAAAAGTTAATTATGTTATTAAAGAAATAAGGTAGATTTAGATTTAAAAATAGATAGACTTAAGAATTAAAAATGTAAACTTTTGCTCACGGGATGTATAAAATTACGAAATGCGTATATCAAAACGACTTTGTGACTTTCTGATAAGATTGATAAATATAGAAGGAGAAAAAGTGCGGGGGAGAGCTATAAGGCTCCCTTTCATTGCAACGTCTATAATCAGGCAACTGTGAACTGGAGAGTTGGAGAGTCAAGAGTGTGACTGGACCTATAAGGACTGCCGACTGGACTCTGGAGTTGGACAATAGATTCTGCAATCTGGACTGCGGTACTCGGTTTGGTTAATTTCGGTAGGGGTCAGTGACCGGGAAAACAGGAAAACTACACTTTTTGAAAAAGCTAACATTGTTGATAGACATATTTAAAAAATTGAACTTCAAAATAGTAAGTTGTCAAACAAGTCAACTTGATACGAATAAATATAAAATTACATGTATTGTGATTTGTGTATAAGTCCAAAATTATTTAGTGATTTTGAAGAGATTTTAAATTCCTACTTAGTAATGTTTCTTCTTAATGATGTGGTAGCAGTTTAGTTTTTGTAGATTTGCATTCTGCAACCTAGCTGCAGTGACTAAAGTAAGTACTGTGAGCACTTCAGCAGTGTCAGCCTGCACTGCCAGCTGCAGGTGTATTAAAGGTTAGGTTAGTGAGGCTGGGGAGAGAAATTAAAGCAGCAGCATCAAGGGTGACGAAAATGGCGAGGTTAATGGAAGAGCAGAATTCGATGGAGATGAATGATGAAAAGGAAACATTGTGAGTCACATTAATACATTAACGATATATTAGATATATTAAAATATATGCAGAACATGTAATAACATTTTCAATAAACTATTTTTAAATTGTCGCAGATATGACCAGGACTCTTACAACTGGGTGGATATCACACAGGAGTTCTTTGAAGCTATCACTGGTGAAGTTTTAGTTTGTTCTACTAAGTTATAGAAAAAATACACTTTTTAAAGTAGTTTAATAATATACTTTTGTAATGTATAGAATTGGAGATGGGTGAACTTTTGCACGATGAACTCTTTGGATTATTCGATGCGATGTCTGCCATTGAAATGATGGATCCAAAAATGGATGCTGGAATGCTTTGTAATCGAGGCAACAATAAACCATACACATTTTCACAAGCAGCAATGACAGGAGTGATCAAATTAGATGGCCTCACACCTGCAGAAATAATTGGAATAATTGATTCGACTTATGCTTGTATAGTTTCATGGTTAGAGGGTCACAGTTTGGCACAGACAGTTTTCACTAATTTGTATCTGCACCAACCAGATCAGATTGTCGATAAAACATTGAAAACGTTTTGTTATGCAGTTTATAAGATCATTGAAGAAATTCGAGAATGTATAATTAAAGCTGCGGTTTATGAAGAGGAGGATTTCCAAAGTGTTATGTATGGAGGTTACAAGTTACAACCTGATATTACAGAACAAAAAACTATTTCAATGTTAAGAGAAGTTGAAGAAGAGTTGCATAGGAAAAGTAGAATAAAACCTGTAGATGATGAAACAGAACGAGAGGTAATTATTTATTTTTTGGTTCTGTTAATTTTCATCAATTTTTCTGAAATTAAAGGATATCCACAAGGGAACGAAATGAAGTGAATAGAGGATATTTATGAAATATTTTAATAATTAATAATGTAATAAAGAATTAATTAAAAATGCCATACTCTTATGTTTCTATTTGGATTTATTATATAAATTTATGGATTGAGAGGAATATTTGAAAAATTATCAATGATTAAACAACTTATTAATATGAACTTTCTTTTTATATAATATTATTGATCATTTTTAATATTAATATTATAATATTATATTTGTTTAGTACAATGATGGACTAGCTTTGTATGCTAGGATAAGATTTACAAAAATGTTTTATCAAATTTTAACATTAATGGGAAGAAAAGAGCAGCTTCAACAAAATTTGAATGGTTGTCAACGACTTCTTGTAAATTGCTCCGAAATGATTCAAGTTATGGTAAAGACAGTTAATAGAGGGGCAAAGGCTGATGAAATAAGTGAGTCTATTATTTTCAACATTCATTTTGATTACCACCTTCAAATTGATAATAATTCTTATAACTTTTTCAGCAAATCATCCTAATGTTATGGGTTTCGATCCTATGATCAACCAAAGATTACTGCCACCCACATTTCCAAGGTATACTAAAATAAAGCCTAGAATTGAAGCCCTTGAATATATGGATGAACTTATAAACCGATTTAAAACAGTTACAAAAATTACAAGTTATACCAGTTTTCATGGTGCTTTGGTGATTATTATTTAATATGTTCTACTTTTCTGATAAATTTTTCCAGATTTATTTATTTTTTTTTCTTGCAGGACTTTTTCCTAGAATTTTCGCGGCAAAGCCCATGTATTTTATCAAGATCAATGCTACAAATTGTTTACTTGCCTTCACCAAGTCGTGTCTTTGGTGTTTCAAACTTTGCTGATGTTCTGAAAGACGCTGCAAGAAATTTTATTGCGCCGCCTGCTTTAATGCCGAAAAGCACGTTGTTACAAAATCATCAGGCAAAAGAATGTGTTGACAATTTTTTATCGCATTGTGTCAATTTCTTCGGTAATTTGTTACAAACAACTGGTCACAATAGAGCTAGGCAACGAGACAGATTAGCTTATTTATTTGAGAATTTTGCGGCTTTGCAAGACGAGGTATTGGAAATAATTATTTTATAAATTCTATTAATTTGAAATTTATATTTGATTATCTTTATACTTACAGAACTCTTTCAAGAATATAAACAAATTTTTATAAAAAATAATTACCAGAATAAAATATGATATGATATTCATTTGCATGTTAATTATCATCTAAATTTTAGGCTGAGCGAGTTGATGGTTATATGCATACACTATCACTGAAAAGTGACACACCAAGGCCACATTTAGCATGTTTTGGAACCTGGATTTTGTATCATACATTGAGAGTAATGGTCATGTATTTATTAAGTGGTTTTGAGCTCGAACTATACTCGGTTCATGAATATCATTACATATTTTGGTATTTGTACGAGTTTTTATATGGTTGGCTTGTATCTGCTATCACAAGAGCGGATACATTCATCATAGAGCAAGATATTCACAGTGAGTCACATAAAGGTAGAAGTGGCAAGAAAAGTGCAAAAAATAAGAAAAAGAAGGCAACACCTAGACCATACTATTTAGAAATATTGATGTATCAAGCCATGCAAAATATTTGTGGAGGTTTCTATAAGGTAAAAATCCAAAATCCTTATAGCAAAATTTTGAAAATTATTTTTGCATTAGTCGATAGTTAAGAGACTCTTCATATTGTTAGAAAAATAATGATTACAATTATTTAATTTTTTGTAGTAATAATAGTTTTTCTTTATCTTTAAGGCTTTAGTAGGTTTCCGAATGGATTGTAGAATACCATTACCTGAGACTCAATTTGACTGTGAACGAGTTCGATATGAACACCGACTGTTACCTTTCTCATCACTACTAACACCACCGCCAGTTCACTATAAAAAGTTTATTGAAATGACAAATGCTCAAATGAATAAGAAGAATGTAAGTTTCTTCAATCCTATGTTTGAATTTTAATAAAGGCATTATGGTATGTTAACATATATGGTTGTTTTAGGAAAAAGCTACTAGCGAATCTCAATATTTTGATGGTTGCAGACACTTTCATCAAGCAAAAAATATGTTGGATCGTGCTCTCGAACTTAATCCAGCTAACTCTAACACTGTAAATGAGGTATACATATATATTTTAATTAATTGAAAGTTATTGAATTACAAAATTGTGGAAAAATAATAAGAAGGCTAGAAGTATGGAAATAATTTTTAATAATTAAATAAAACATTTTCTTATTAATATTTGAATTTAAATTACATTTATACAAATATGTATTACTTTCTTTTCAGATTAATGACTTGCTCAAGGTTGCTAAAACTAACTTCGTCGTACTGAAACTGCTCACAGGAGGACACAAAAAAGATTCCAAAGAGCCGCCGGTCTTCGACTTCTCCTGCCACCAGCACTTCCCAATCATAAAGCTTACTTAAATTGCTATTGCTTCTGGCAATGCTGTTTTATACGCGCATCGTTTTGTTCATTATTTATTTTAATTGAAAGAAAAAAGAGAAAAAAAAAATAGTTAATGCAAAATAACACGACTTTTCATAATTTTGTCGTAAGAAATGCAGAGTACGAGTTCGTCTTCCTTGGAATTCAACGATTTTTCTTCGAGACAAGATGTTTTTCTGCTGTACATTGTGCAAAACATCTAACAAATCTGACAATCTAAAACAAAAAAAAATATATATAAAGCTCATAACAAGTGATAAAGTTCATTGTTAACTTAAGGTTTAGTTAGTTAATTGTTAATGGACGTCTAGCGAAAGACTTTTTCTCGAATGTTTGATTTTCTTTGAAAGACTAATTATGTAAATATATTTAGGCATTATATTTAGTTATTAATATGGATTGAAAGCGATCAAAGATACACTTATTTCTTTTAAAAAGAGGCTTTGCTATAGAGGGAAAATGCATTTTTTCCTCGCAAATAATCCTCCGAACTAATTCACGAGATGTACAAATTTTTATTTTCATTTGAGAGTCGTATTCGGCTCGTAAAATAATAAAAAAAAAAAAAAACTTTCGTTCTTAGAATACAGAGTGTGTTTGTGTTTATGCTGATATGTTGATGTGTACAAAAATTTATTCATCATGCATTTGTAGATATAGTTAACGAAACTACAAAAAATAAAGCACTGTATTTTATCAAGTGCGTGTACGGAAAATTTAAGAATTTCGGAATTTTCATTCTACCGTAGTTTGAATTTATTCACATTGAACTTGGTTTTGTTTTTCGTTTTTTTTATAATAGAGACACCGTTTGTAAGGTTATCGTAGATTCCTTTCTTTTTCTGTTTATCGTTTTAAAACCGTAAAAATACGGAACTTTTCCGTTTCGTTAGATCAAATTTGACATATACTGTAAATGTGTCGTTGTAAATGTTGACCATAATAGAGAGGGACTTAATAAAAAAGCCTCAGTTGGGAGGATGGAGGAACAAGATCACAGGTGTGGAATACTTGAACGGGGACTCGCAAACGGGACCGCCACCCAAGCGAATACCATGGGAAAGAACGTGCAGTCGAAAGGTACAGACGGTTAAACAGGAGGATAAGGCAAGCCAGCCGCCTTACGAGCATGCCACACAGATGTGGCGGTAAGTCAATGCTTGTTGTTGTGCAATCTAAGGACATTAAAACAAACGTTCATTATCGGGAAAAAGTTGTGATAAGATATAAGTACATTGTTATATAATATCGAGTGTATACTTTTAATTTAACGACATTAGTGATTAATATATAGATTTTTCATTGAAAACATACTGATATTTATTATTTATAATGATTTCTCTCCTTCCAAGGGTAAAGCCGTAATTTTATAACAAAATGTATAGATGCTCGTAAGTTTACTATATAAGCGAGAATAAAATGGCTAAAAGTAGTATACGACTTTTGTTTTATTTGACAATGAGAACCGTATGCACATGAAATGTTCTTCACTTCTTATCCGGAATACTATAGAATGAGAAAGTGTTTTGAGTAATAATTTTTCTAAACCTATGGAGAAACGATGAAATGAAGTTCTATGATTATTTTAGACGGGACTGTTACATCGCTAGCGTCTCGGATAAATATCTTAGCATCCAGCCTTACGAGTCGTACGAAGAGATGCAAATTCGTTTGGATGCCAATGGCAAGGCGCGCATCATTCAAGCATGTTGGCGAGCTTATAGGATCTTGAAATTCATGAAGGAGTGCGCTCGACTGTACCGGAAAATGCTCGAGGATTGCAGGAGACATGCGGAGGAAAAGATTGTCGTTCGCAAGTACATCTCGAGAAATACACATATATAATTTCAATCCTTATATGCGTTCCGTATGTTGAAATCTTTATTATTTTAAAAATTTGACAATATCTTTAAAAACTGATTTTGACTTGGTTGAATTATAATTAGGGCACGAAATTCAATACCAGCTGCGAGATGTGAAAAGATTTACAATTCATCAATTAGAAAATTCGCTGCACTCGTCCCATGCTAATATCATTTTTTTTTTTCGAGACATCGCTTGATTAGCATCTGCAAGCGCACCTTAAAGATTGCACTCAAATCCAATCTCGACATTCATTCCTTCGCGCACTCGTTGCGTCCATAATATAGGGATCATTTCGAGTCCGAATGCAAAATACTGAACTCGCCCCGGCGTCTGATGGATCTGGACGCCCGTCTGAGTCGGCTGGAGGACGCGGAACAGGCTAAATCGTCGGAGAGCGGCGTGGACGTTTCGAGGATTTCGCCCCGTAGCCGCGGTATCCGCCTACTGCAGCGCAAGCGAGAGATGCTGAAGGCCGCCGAGGCCAAGATAAGCGCGGCCAGAGAGCAGGCGGCACAGAGATCGAGGGCCCGATTCCTGGCCGTGCACTGCCAGCCGAGACGTTGGCGCGACCGCAAGGGCAGAGTCGTCGAGATGCTCAGTCTGAGGAATCAGGCGGCGCGCGAGTGCTGGGACCTTTACGAGAGACTCGGCGATGTAGAGGCTGCTCGGGACGACGCTCTCAGGATGGAGATCTTGCTGAAAGTGCGTTTGACGCCTGGCGGGTGCGAAGATTATTGTATGTGCTCGCGAAGCCGCCTTTATGCTTCTATCGATTTTTGGGGATGTGGTGGTACATGGTTTTTGCGGGCTATAAAGATAAATAGGTAGATTGTATTTGATTATGCCGATGTTTTTCAGTTGCCCAGACTGAACAAAAAGGATTTGGTCATTGGGACTAAATATTTTGCCGAATAATCGTAATGATAATATTTAGTGGTGATAAATAAAGATTTGTTAGAGAATTTCAATAGCAATGGCCAAAAAGACAGTATAGAAGTAAGATTGTAAATCAACTCTTGATGTATTCCTGTCTACTTCTATGGAGTTAAGCATATAAAGCACAAATGCTTCGACCTTCTTTTAAACGAATCCCTATAAGTGAGGGAATTTTATTCAAATTAAATTTCTTTTCATACACTCTTATAATAAATCTATTTTTATGCATAAACATATAGGCTAGTTGATCATAGCTTATATTTATTAAATAATTTTTATTTAATGTAGGCTAGAAGCTCCGTTGACAATCATAACTGCAAATCCGTAAGCGCTTTTAGGCGATTAGTGGATGAAGAAATTATTATGATCTCGAAAAGCATCGAGCAATCAAAATTTGATTTCTTAAGGAAGAGAATAGTTGGTAAGATAAATTTGTTTAATAAATAGCATGAAAGAAACGAGAAAATTACAGTAATTCTCTTCCACTATATATAAGCTTTTATTTACTATTATTTCGATAATATGCAAAATACTTGCATACAATTCTCAAGGAAATTATAAAAAATTATTCTTACTATTTACGAAAAAAAAATGACGCGAATTAATAATTCCTGAAAAAGAAAGTAATTTGGATAATATAAATATATGCAGATTATAATGTAATTTTTCTTCGTATCAAAGTTCTGCGGTCTCTGAATAAAATTCACCTTACGAAAATTTACATACACATGTAAATGAAATATTTTTTTTTATATTTTAATATTTTTGGCATTGCACAGGAGCCTTTTTGCACTTTGTAAAAACGTCCCACAATTGTACATGCGTTTGCGAGGACGAGAAAGGACCCATCGACGTACACGAGTATGAATTTTGCGAGCCACCAGAGAAGAACCGATTCTTTTGCACAAGTTGCGAAAGACTCCTTTCACGCAACAAATTCCCGGTAACAGCTAGAAAGAGACTGGTGGATAAATGCAAAGGTAATTTTCCTTCGGTAAATCCGCAATATTGATATAGAAAATTATATATTTTTTTTTAGAAAAATCGTTTGCAAATAAATTTTGTTTTGTATAAATAAGGAAAAAGTGCTAAGGCTTATGCCCTCTGATCTCATACGAATAGATTTAAATATTAATCGATTAAATTCTTACTAACAATTAAATACTACTTTTATGTAAATTGCATACGCATATATTTTGAACTGGTTTTGCACGAACAAAGTCGAGGCTGCAAAATAGCACTTATCATTTAACATAGTATACGATAAGCTGAATCGGTAAAAAAGATGAAACGCTACGATCGCACGTTTAGGCTGCATCCGTCTGCACACACTGGTGCAGGGCCACGTGGATTACCGTCCCTACGTCCACCTGCTCACCATAATACGGGAGTACGAGCAGAGGCAGGGTCTCGACAATTGCGTGGCGAACGTCATGTCCGCCTGGGATCTGCATTATCTCGTCCAGGAGATCTGGCACGGTCATTCGGCACTGAGTGGCATGACCGATCCCATGGAGTTTAGACTGCCGCGTTACGAAATGGACGAGCCGTGGAGTCCCTGGAACTGTTTGCTCCTCACCGAGGACGAGGCCGATGCTCATTATTGCGTCGGCGGTGGTGGCAAGCATTATTCCGCGCATCTCAGGCGGAGAATCAAAACGGCACATCGTACCGCTAGGATGAACTTCCGGTTAGTGCCAATGGCACTGATGAGATTTAATTTGGAAATTTGGATAAATTATTTGGTTAAAATTTAGAAATTATAATTGAGCTTATTTAATGCCGTATAAAACATCGAGTCACGTAGAAAAATGCAACAATCGCAACCTTTTATCGTAAATAAAAGCGATGAAATCGTAAATCGAAATATTTGGGATTTGGAATCACGGGTATAACGATTTATTTCTTTTTGAAGCGCAAATAGTAAAATATACTTTTGAAAAAAAAAGAGCTTAAACAATGATAAACAATCGGGACGTCATATCGCCTGCAATAATTAACAATAATCTCCAAATTTATTTCTTTTCATTCATGAATAAATAATAATACATTTTCTGAAGATTAGATAAACTTCTCTTGAAAATCCTTTTAAAGTCAATAAATTAAGAATATCTTTGACACCGTCGTAAACTTGTAGATGTAGTGTAATAATAATACATAATTTTTTTTTCTAGAATTAAATTTTTTTGTCTATACGTATATATAGCTTATACCGTTTTTTATGATATCACTTTATTTTATTGTCAGCGTTAATACGTCAGACGTATATATTAAAAGTCTCGGATATATAAGCTGGTAGACACTTGGAAAAGCTTGGAAATGCATAAAAGTGGAAGGGAGAGTTGCTTTTTATATTTCTTTGATAAGGAAGCGGAAGGTTCGGAATGGGGAAAATGTAAAGACTTATACTTTTTACGCTGGGAAGCGAATATTTTTTTAACTAATAAAAAGCTTTTTCATACACAGGTCGCTGTATTAATTATGTATGAGAGGCGATTTCAGGGAAAATGTTATAGAATAATTATCAAGTTTTTAAAGCGCTTTAATCGTTTCATAAAGTTTTCGAAATTAAAATGCATTACCCTCAACATTATAACTCTTCTTATATTTGAAATTAAATAATCCTCCCCTTGCTTATATTATTCATAAGTTTTTTTTTGCACCTATATAAATTCAAGGTTTGTCGTGCCTCCTTAAGCGTTTATTAAAAATACTAAGCGAATCTACAATTAAACCGTTATTCTTATAATTTAAGCTTTGTATCAAATGCACACGATTGTACCTAATATATCGAGAAAATGAAAGTATTATTGCGTTAAAAAAATATTATTATTATGAAAAGCTCAATGTTTGAGAAACGTAAAACACAATTTTCTCGGGAAATATTAAGTTACGTCAATTTCCATACTCTTTTTGCGTTAAAGTTAATAAGCAGAAATTGTACGTCGCAGTATTCCTTTTGTATGCACTTTTTTTATGTTCATTTCGTCCCAACAGATGTTCTTCTCGACACCTGCGAAGGGCAAAATGAACATCTCGCCTTTTCCTTATTTTTCTTGTTTTTCATATTACATATATATTAGTTTTATTTTCTTCGCCTTTCGTTAATTTTATGCAGTATGAATTTTATACTTTTCAGCATATATTATTAAAAAAGGTAAAAGAACTGAACAATCATATTAAAGCAACACGATTTTTACGGGTCGCTGTAAAAGTATTTTCATCGATAATATACATATATACATGTATATACCCCTTGGAAAAAATTCTATCTCATCCTTCAGCAATTTATTTGTCATCTTATTCCACTGCTCTCTCCTCTCGACGCATTCATACGCTTCTTCTCTTATTCTTTTACATGTACGCACACTCGCACACACCAAGTCGAGCTTTTGACTTTCACCGGTATATATATTTCGGTGGAATTGAACTATATACTTTCTTCTTATAGGGGCCTCCTTGTGTTTGAGGAACGCATGGGAGAAATTCATGATAGGCAGCCGACGGAGAATGACGCGCCTTGTGACAATCGAAGCGAGGATTTAAGTGGACGTCTTGCACTTTGAGAAATCGTTTCACTTATCGATGTGTGTAGCTGCTCTGCTGCTGCCGATGCTCTCTGCTTTGGGCGATTGGAAGAAATTTCTATTTTAGACCTTTTGCTCGACCGACTGTGATTTAAATGAATAAAGCATTTGTGCATGGAATTTGCGTACCTCATTTGACTCGCAATAATCGCGAGATATATGGTTAAACTGGTATAGTATTACTTTATTTATTTTGGAGCTAGAATTACTGTTGTAAGTAATT
Organism: Megastigmus dorsalis; assembly: GCA_900490025.1. Taxonomy (NCBI): domain Eukaryota; kingdom Metazoa; phylum Arthropoda; class Insecta; order Hymenoptera; family Megastigmidae; genus Megastigmus; species Megastigmus dorsalis. The sequence continues at coordinate 25,059 of UELU01144479.1, forward strand.
GTCAAAGGGAACGGTAGCACTTTATATAAATATATGATATCTTAAAACTGTGGTCGTATTCAGATTCAGTGATTCACTACACATAATAATAATAGCATACCGTGTGATCTCAAATACAGGATACATACTTTTTTAATTGTTTGTGCCTGTTTTATTATCCGTTTTTATATGAATCATAAGTTTTGTTCTTACCATTGATTGCCTGTACTTTTTTTCGCTCACTATCGTTTTTTCAGTATATTTATCTATTTTTATTATTTGTTTAACAGTTCCTATCAATTTATAGCTCTTCTATCAGCGCTTATCAGTCTCTATCTAAAATAATTATCGCTTATATAATATGTGCTGTACATAGAATCGATTGAAACTTGGATAGTCTCGTGGTGAGTGCAGGTATATACTTATTAAGCTCGAATATCGTATACTCATCGATCAGTTGTCGGATCCGCTGTACTCGGAGAATCCGTGACGCGAAGACTCCTCCTGGAACTAACTCTTCTTAACCGATTAGAACTGTAAGTAAAAGAAATGTCGCATGAACAAAGATGCGTATACTATCTGTTAAATGCATATTATACATGCAGACATTAGCTCTGTTATGTAACATATTATTATATCAATGACTTTTTAGACTCGCGACTCTCACGATTCAGCCTTTTGTCTGGTTCTTATATTTGAAAGCAGAGATGAATTTATTAATACACACTTGATCTCTATGTTCCTTCCCGAGGTATAAGTTGGTATTTCTTCTATTGTATAATGTATAGTTATGTGCCTTGGGTACTTATACCACATTTGAGACCTTGAAGAAGTGTCACAGTCCTATCATTATCACTAGACTGTGAAATTATACAAACACCTTTCCAGATACCAGAAGTACCAAAGTAAAGAATTGCCAATTCAAAGAAGTACTATTATTCAAATTCATATTTAAATTGTCACGAATAATGGAGGAGCAAGACAATGTCAAATCAGTTAGCAGTTAGGGTGAAACCCACATGAAAGTAGCGGCTTTTTCTTACACTTGGATGATAAAAAATTTCAAGCATTGCTATCGTAGAACAGGACAATCTATGACCTCTCCCGATTTCATTACAAATAACAAGGAAGATTTTAAATGGCAGCTGCGTTTGTACCCCAGCGGTTTTAATTCTGCCTATAAAGATAACATGTCTTTAGAATTAGTTTTGGTGTCAGGTCCTCTGAATGTACAAGATGCTCACATCGAGTTCTCCGCTGTAGACGACGAAGGCGTGAAACAAGTAAAATATAATGCGTTTGTAACGATTGCCCCGAATTTATAACACTACAAGGTATACAATTTTGAGACACAGCAAGAGATTCGTAGAAATTACCTGAGTAACAACAATTTGATTGTAAAATGTGAAATAAGCTTCAATGAAGGTTAACATCGTCGCACCATCGCTTACGAGAATTCAACGATTTCGAGGGTATTTAAATGACGGCCAGTTTAGCGATGCCACGATAATAGTCGGTTCCGGGAAATTCCAGGTACACAAAGCCATATTGACGGCACGGAGTCGCGTTTTCGCCGCGATGTTCGAGCACGATATGAAAGAAAAGAGCGCAAACACAATTGAGATCGCAGGCGACATCGGTCCCGAAGTCATGCAGGAGATCTTGCGATTTATTTATGCTGGGAAAGCCAACGATATACAGAGTTTGGCATTTGAACTTCTATATGCAGCTGAAAAATATATGCTGCAGGGACTTAAGGTCATGTGTGAAGAAGTTCTTGTGAATAAGATGAGCGTAGAAAACATTGGTGAAATTCTCGTTCTTATAGATCGTATCCAAACTAACAAACTTCGTACAGCAGCGATGGATTTTGTTAAAGTAAATGCAAGACAGCTGATTAAAACGGAGCAATTTAATGCTGCAATGAAAACATTGTCGAGAGAGTTTTTGTATGTTTTAATTGAAACAATCGCAGCTTAGAGTTCGAAATACATAATAGTACATTATACAATGGGTACGGAAAGGCTTTATTTACGAAACGAGAGAATTACGGCCCGAGCCAAAGGCGAGGGCTGTAACGAGTGAAGTAAAAAGCCTTTACGTACCAGTTTCATACCGTATTTTATAGTACGAGATGCCGAAAACAAGCAACGAAGTTGCGATTTTTAGGTTAGAGTGCTATAAATATTATTGTATGTTTGTTCAACTGGGCTTTAGCCCGACCTATAAGTCTTCGATAAATAAATAAATAATAAACCGTATCTAATAACAAGTGTTTCAATAATATTGTATTCTATGACTTGATCCTTGTATCCTTGAAAACTGTAGTTCTTAAGATGAATTAATAAATTTAATTAAATGCATTTGAAACTGCCGCGGGCCGCCTGTTATTTCACCATGCTAAAAAAGTATAAAATTTAAATAATTAAATCATAAAACTTCTTACTAAATATTAAAAATGTATCTATAAAATGTAGTTTAAAAGTTTAACATAATTTTTTTCATAGCGTGTATGGCGCAATTTTGTACTCATATTTTTTTCCTTCGTTACATTCGTTTTGTAGCGCGACATATCACGATATAATAATATTGCCGACAATACTAAAATACGAAGACACTTATCGTAGAATTGTTTGATTTAAATTATTTCTAAGAATAATATGATGCTTCTATAACCGGCATAACCGCTGTCCATACGCTTATATGCATGTGTATGAGAAATCGATTACACACGTACATCACGACTGACGGATGTTAACAGAAATTCTCACTCTCGACTATTTTGCGAAAATGATAGCTATTCCTTGAATATCGTGAAGTTTCCTATAATCGCTGTTTGGCTTACACCGAAATGGCATAATTTAAATGTACTTACAGAACGACAGAATACGCGTCAACAAATTCAGTACGCGCCTGTAAAAGCTGTATAACAGATTTTCAGAATATATTTTACTTTATTAGTAATACCATATATAATATATATATATATATTATATACAATGCAAGGATTAGATTCACTACGTATTAGTAATTGTGTATAAATATAAAAAATTAGTGATCAATTGCAATGGAACAAATAGGAAACAACTCGAAAAACGTGAATAAATGTAATACAGAGATTATTACTACCGTGACACATATAAAAGTTAAAGAATACAATTATGCTTGGATAATAAAAAATGTTTCATGCAGTGTACTTGTTGATGAAAAGTGGGGTTTCGAAACTTTAAAATTTATAACAAAGTACAAAAAGGAGTAATACAAGTGGTCAATATATATCGATGAAAAGGTCCGGGTTGGAGACGATAAAGGAGATCATCTGTCGCTCAAAATATATTTATATGGCAGTAATCAGATTGATCTATTCAAGAAAGTACTAGTTTTGAAGAAGAATTTGTTCAACGCAAGCTATGTGATCATCCCAAAGATAATGGTTTTATGTGCTATTATGATGATATTGTAAGAATGGATTACCTGCTTGATGAGAATAATGGCTTAATACCAAACGATCAACTTACGGTACGTTGCAAACTACGTTTATTCGAAGGCATTGATGAATACACTGAATCGACGTTCTGTTCTACTAAGGAAATATCCTCGGAATATGGTGTTGCAGAATTTGGTAATTTTGAAAAGCTTTTAGAATCCGCAAATTTTACGGACCTTAAGTTGGTCGTCGGTGATAAGGAATTTCTTGTGCACAAAAGTATTTTGTCAGTACGTAGCCCTGTTTTCTCGGATATGTTCGAGCAACAGGAGAAAAACAGTAAACTACGATGTCATGAAGGAAGTTTTACATTTTATTTACAGTGGAAAAGTTAATAATGTAAAGGACATCTGCCATGATCTTTTAGTTGCTGCAGTCAAATATCAATTGGAAGCATTAAAGGCTGTATGCGAAGAATCGATGATAGCCGAATTGAGCATCGAAAATATTTATCAGTCGCTTATCCTGGTGGATAAGCACAACCTTGAGAAGCTTAAGGCAGCTGTAATTAAATTTTTGAGCACACATACAAAGGATCTGATGGATGCGAAAGATTTTCTAAAAGCACTTCAATCAATCTCCCCATCGTTACTAGCAGATGTAATGCATGTGTTAACACTAAAATAGTGTCTAATTGTTTATATTGGCTGGTCTTAATATGTTTTTCAATAATTAAATAGTCTATTTCAATAAAAATTATTATTACCCTTCAAATATGCATTAATTTTTTTATTACCCATTGTCTAAAAACAACAATGAATATCAAATGAATAAATAATTCTGAAATGAATTGAATTGAACATTGAAATATGACCATCTCTAAAAAGATGTGAACGTTGTCGTGGCAGCGATTTTAAGTTTGGATAGGATTTTCCAATGTTAAATATCGAAATAAGGAAATCAATTAAGAATTGGAAATGATTACAAGAAAATTTATACAATTTATTATGAACGTAATTGTTGATTATACATATAAGTTTAAACTTGTCTCTTCTTGTTTTTCATGTCTATATAATTTTAGAATTATCTTTTCCTTCGTATGACTCTATTGATTATTATTAGAAATTAGGAGACTCATAGTTAGTTAATGCTCTTTTAAAATTTTAGTTTTTATTCTGTACTATTTCAAACAAAACTGTATGTTTATAATACTTCATAGTTATATAAGTAACAAAGAAGAAACATTATTTAAATTGGAATTTAAATTGCATCCTAAATATTTTATATAATCATTTATACATTTTCGCGTCCAAATGACCAATCATGATTATCGGCGGAGATTAAAGATATATTTTTGACTGAATACTCTCAATTACTATTTGATTGAGTGCATGAATTCCAAAAAATAACGTAACATTATATTTTATCAGGAATATTTGTTATAAAACTATTTCGCGCCGATCACTAAATCTTTTATCCTTTATAAATTCAATGATATTGTATAATTATTGTTAGATTTCATAACTGCCCAAATTGGCACTGTTGATGTTACTGCTTATGCGTATAAGAAATTGTATGCATAAATACAGACTATCGCTAGCGATAACAATCGGCATCCTCGACTATTCTGTAAGTACTGAATAGTTATTCCTTGAATATCTTAAAATCTTGGTACCGACACTTTGCTATCACGAAATCGAGTAACAAATGATGGATGTACACAGGAAGGCAAAATATATATTGTGGAAAAAAAGTTGTGTGAAGATATAAAACCGAGTTACGAGCCCATCTGTAGTTTTGAACATTTTATAAAAAAAATTATGTCTTTAATGAAAATAATGGTTTACTTCTAAATGATCAGCTTGAGATATTTTGTAAACTATACTTCTACGAAAACGTTGTCAACTGCTCTTATCCAACTGAGAGTGTTACTAAAGAAATACCCTCACAACATCGTCTAGAAGTATTTAATCATTTAGAACAACTTTTAGAATCCGAAAATTTTGCGGGTGTTAAATTAGACTTCGGTGATAAGGAATTTCACGCGCATAAAATAGTACATTACACATCCAGGGAGGAAAAGTAAGAATGGTCGCAGATAATAGTGTAATGTACTATTGTCAGCGCGCAGTCCTTTTCTCTCGAATCTGTTCAAACAGCATCAAACTAGTTTAGTTGAGATTTGGTATTGGAATAAATGTATTAAAAGCTTAAATATATTCTTTTGTATCATCCAATTCTTAATAAATCGTTTTTTTTTTCATGGAGCAATTTCCTATATACGTAAAATATAACGAAACAAAACAGTTCAAATGCAATATAAAACGGATTGTCAATTTCTCACGGATTTTGAAGCATTATTTTCGAAACTTTTAATTGCTCTATTCGAAAAAGTGCGTTAAAAATATTTGGCATACATATTATTATTGTCCGTATAATTATTTAACTCTTGATTAATCCACGAGTAAGTTAATATTATTTAATATATGAAATGCATGCAATATCATAACATGATTTTACAATATTCAAAGTATAAACAAGTTAGCATGATACAGTTGTCTAACGAAAATTAGCGTCGAAAGTCCACATATCAAAAATCATCGATCAGGTATTCAGTCGTCAAGTGGCTATATGGTCACAGTCATAAACCGCAATTTCCAATATAGTTCGCAGCTAGAAAGGTATAGTATAAAGATGATGAAAGGAAAAAAAAAGAGAGGGTGCGACGACGACAAAGCTAAGTATATACAAGTCAGTGATCGACCAAACGGCGAGTATGTCGACTGTGGCGCGTTGCCTCTGGCAACCCATGCGCTTCTGGTCGCCACTGGATCCGAGCTTTTCTCTCTCTCTCTCGACTGGCAAGAGACTGTCGCGTATTAAAAGCTCTCTCTTACACTCCGTCAAGTGCGCCTCGTAGACGGAGCTTACTTTCATTTAAGTCGACTCGCTCTCTTTCGCTCTCTCGCTTCTCTCCGAGCGATCTTTTTCAGTGCCGAGCGCGCGGGCGAACTCAGTACATATAATAATTCACCTGGCGAGTAGACCCGGCTGAGGTGGTGGACCGAGGAAGGTGCGTATAGCGGGTTGAGAAGAAGAAAAGCAGCTTATATCGAGCTCCTGCCTTCCTACTCTCTCTCTCCCTTTGTCTTTTTTGTTTCCGTACCCTATATATTTCTCTGTGTTCCGTCGTTGTTGCTCGTGCACCTCGGGATATATCGAATTATGTGCAGGTTCAGCGGGCAAAGGACGTTGCGCGAATTCATTTTGTATTGGCTCGATTGGATTGGGAGCTGGTTTTTATTTTGTCAGCGCTCTTCGCGAAGGGTCACGTATACACCACTCTCGCGAGTCGAGAAGTGTAATTATTTAATTTTGAAACTCGGTTGCTAATGCACTTTGTGGAGAAAGCTGTATATAGCCAAGTGCGCCAGTGCGAATTGCGATCGACGTTGGGTCATTACTGATTTTCTGTTTGAATTGAAAAAAAGAAAATTATATTTCTGCAGATCGATGGCTTTTTCTGCAGATTGACGTCAGACACTCGAAATGTGTATTACAATGATTAAAAATAAAGTAACATTTCAATTTAGTACCTTCAACATAAGACTTGCTATGTCAGGTTAATTCTGTACAATACATAATGTAATATTGATGTTATCCTATTTACATTGGCGTATAATACAGTGTTGCTAAGTAATACAGAACAACATTTTTTTTATGAAAGTTACATTCACATAAATTTCAAAGTCCCATTACAATAATGTTAAATGATTGGGATTTTAAATTGGTTTGACGACTGTTAAATTCCCGTAAAAAAATTCGATAAACATTCACAGAAATATATTTTACCAATTTATTGAACGAAATGATTCGGCGCAATTAATGAATATTAAGTGCATTCAAATCGCACGGCACGCGAAATCCTTGCTAAAGGGCGACAGTCAATTATCATAAATCCAAACTATCAAGCGTTTGGTATTTTCAATCAATAACTCCGACACCCAGCTAAGCATCAACAACATCATTTGCGCCGTATTTCGTAGTAACCATTTGACCAGTATTATAATTCCTTCCATTGACGAGCATTTTTTATAAATTAATATATATATATATTGAATTATTTAATTTTCACAATACTTATTAATTTAACGATAATAATTTTTCATCAGCATTTCGTAAACGTGCATTCCGTCCTATCGATTATTAATTTATCGGAATAAAAAGTAAATAATCGTATCGCTCATTCCGCCTTCCGCAATGATCATTGATTTTTCGAAATGCAGCGCGTTAAGCTGACGGTTATAAGCTGCAGGCAGACGGTGTGACGAGGTCCCAGTAGCAACATCAGCAGCAGCAGCAGCGTTCGCCTCCCCCAAAAACAACCATAAATCGAGCGAGATTACCTCACCTCCACCTTGTACATATATATGCAGTCGCCCCTCGCATCTTCTTTAAGCTTCCGCAAGACTTCCATGCGTGAGCCACGCGTGCTTGTGTGCCGGGTACCAGACGCCGCGTGGAAGAGCGACGCTGAATAATTACGAAGGATGATAATTTTGAAAGCGATCGAGTGCGTTGCTCCCGTGCTTGCGTATTATATACATGTGGCCTGACAAGCGTCAGCGCGACTACATTAACCGAGATTACCCCCGGGATCGGCGGAGCCTCGCGGTGATCGTTTTTAAAAAGGGAGGAACGTACACGCGAGGCGCGTTTTGAACAAAAATGGGTTTTCTTCATCTTCTTTTCTCGCTCTCTTCGTTAAAAGCGATTTTACGAGTGCATTATATATGAGTTGACGATCAGGAGCAGGTGGTTGCCGCGCGTATAAGAATTGATTTTATTTTCGTCTGTGTATATGTAATATATATACACATAGGCGTGCATGGAAATTGGAGCGTTCGCTTTACTGGATGTGCTGCGCGGTAATTTTTTTTGTTTGGGAGAGGGAGGCGGGCGATGGAGAATATCAACGATGGATATAGGGGAAGTGCACGCGTTTACGGCATAGCCGGCGAACGACTCAATTTTGTTAATGGAAGGATTATGTATTGTTGACATAACGGCGTATATATTTTTAATAATCTTTCAATTTGCTTTACATTGCGCTGGGATTAAAAGTTGTTTAGTTGGGATTTTAGGTACGTTGATGAATTTCCTTTGTTACACGCGCAAAAATTAATAGACGCGAAATAATTTTAAAAGGTTTTTGAAAATTTAGCTTTGTACCTCGGCTGAATTTGTTCTGTTGCAAGCAGATCTTTGAATGTAATGTTTATTTATAATTATGGGGACAAAGTTATCGCTATAATGATGATGGCTGTATAATGATCGATTAATTTACACACGTGGTCCTGGCTTTCACTTGAAACTTTCAGGGATCGCATTTTGTGGAAAATAATCAGACTCGTGTTTCGGGGTTTTATCGAATAGGCTCTGGGTATTAAGATATTCACCACTCTTTATGCTCATAACGCATATCTACATACATATATATATATATATTGTTTTGTAGATATGCGTTATGAGCATAAAGAGTGGAGAATATCTTGACACCCTCAGCTAATTCAATAAAACACCGATACACGGATCTCATTATTTTGCGCAAAAAAAGTAATTCCTGAGAGTTGCAAGGAAATCCAGAACCGACTCGCATCCCTATGGTCATCTTCTTGAGAGTAGATAATGAATTAGCTTCAGCAATAATTTTGAATGATTTATATTAGAAATTAAAATGTACATATATATATTTGTGTAGACTTGCAAGCGAATCAAAATATCAACATGGTATTAGAATACGATATGATATTGTATTTGGAAGTTGTTACAGACGTTCGAAAAATATAGGCAATTTTCCTTCAAAATGACTTTATCACAGTAGGTGATTGTCCTTACCGGGCTTGTAAAAAATATAAATTGATTACAGCAAAAGTTACTTGCATTTATGCAACTAAAAAATCTCATCATATATCCATGGATCATAACCAATCTGTATTTCACAAAGTTTCAAGCTGACACGCATTAACGACAAATTGCATTTTTGCAAAGTTTTCCGATCGTGTCAGAAACTTGAAATTTTTGTGTCTACATCATTTCTTGCAGTGGAGCTTAAATATCTGCTTGAAGCTTTTGAAAATGGGAGATTGTGGCTCAATTAAGAAAGTGCAATATGTTCTCATTTTACATAAATCCAAGTACAATTATCTACTGTAATCGGTATTTTTATCGTTAGAGTTTTTATTATACTTGTATAATAAAAACTACTTATCCCTGATTCTTTTATACAAGGAAATTGCTCTAAATACATAGGTACCTAAGCAGTGAAGATATCAGACCCTTGGAATAAAAAAGTAAAACAATTCATTGCTTCTATAAAATCCCACTAGTTTATTCGAAAGCTATTCTTTTTCTTAATGTATAGAGTAGAATAGATTATTGCACCGTAGACGTTGTTGATGAATGTTAATTCAATTAACAGTAAATAAACTTTCCTACTGCTAAATTCTTTAATAATTAAGTGAATTGTACCATTAGCTTTTACTTGAGACCATACAGAAAAGTATTACAATTATTTCAAAAATGACCTTTAGACCAAATACGAAAACTCGAGACATAGGTATAATAAAAAAGTCTCACGCACTCTTGCACAATTAAACGACTCGACAGGGCATACGAAGTAAATCCAGTTACCGAAAAAATTAATTGCTAAACCTCTAGGGGCTTGGGCACGAAAACTCCCTCAAGGGCGAGGAAAGAGAAAGTGTGAAAAAGTGGGCGTGGGAAAAAAAAAAGGATACGCGAGGATTGAAAACGCTCGAAAATCAAGAGATGGCTTGCTTCCGACAACTCATTCCCGCGTGCGAATGAGAGAGAGAGAGAGAGAGAGAGAGGGCACCAGGCGCGACAACTGCGACGGCCAAGGGAACTTTTATGATTGCTAAAGTCAAAAGAGTCCGCGTGAGAATTTTCCGCTCTCTTGAACTTTTCCTCTCTTTTTTTTTAGGTTTTCTTCGTTTGTTTTCCCCGGCCCGCGCGAGCCCAACTGCCTCGTAAAATCTTTAACGCGGTAACACGTTTTTCTCCCCCCTCTCCCTTCTCGCTTTTGATGAAACATTACGGGGTGGCAGCGGCTATAAGTATGTCGCGTTCCTTTTGATGCTGTGTATCAACGACGTTGCGTCGCTGACAAAGTACCGTGCATTGGAAAATAAATAGAATAAAAGTGTGTGCTGCGCGAGGCTCGCGGGGGCAAAACCATTTTGTTTTCACGAGGTTCAAGATATATTGCGCCCTTTTATCGAATCGCGCCACAGTTTAATTACTTATTGAATGGACAAAGGAGATTCTTTGATCAATTTAATGCTGGAGTTGGTTTTTTTTTTGTTTTTATGGAAACTAAAAATCTAATTTAGAGCTATTATTGCTTGATTATAGATTGTGATTTACTTAGATTGATTTGATACCGAAAGTTGATTAATTAAGAACGTTTCAACAGTTTTCTTTTTCTAGCTGAGATTTACTATATACTAGTTGTGTCTATGCACCCTATGTGAATTTTTTTTTATTGCCAAAACATTTCAAATGTTAATTGATTTATTGTATGATTTTGTAATAAATTTCTAGCAATAAAATGTATTGATAAAAATGACTATTATAATAATTCACTATTTATTTAATTTCTGCATGTAAACAAACGTTGAGTTAGCAGAATTTTCATTCATTAATTAAACAATTTGTCCTATTTAAACCAATTCATATTTCGCGCCTAAATTGAACAGCCAATCGATCATATATAGGTTTTATTTTGGCTTTTTCTTTCTTGAGAGAGAATGAAAAAAAAAAAAATTGACATTCTACCGAAAGCACATTTGCAACTCAATCCCGATCGCTCACACCAAACGAAATCCTTCCCATCCTCCAGCTATCAAAACTGTCCTCATCTCCCAATCCCACTAACTCGCACACCTTTCGCTTTAACCGCTCTCCATTTCCGTCCCTGCGCATCCTCTCCTAATTCCGACGCACTCAACGCGACCTTCTCCTTCCCCAAAGCATTGTAATTACTCTACCCTCGCGGCGTAATTCTACCATTCTTTTTTCTCCACCTCTTTCGCGCGAGCGCGGTTCCCTATTTATAAGCGGAGAATTTCGCGCTCGAGGAATGTCGTAAAGCTCTCGCGTGTGTATAAGCTGACCTCACCTCCCACGGATTCTGAATACATTATATGTGGACCGTGCAGGAGAGAGAGAGAGAGAGAGAGAGAGTGAGGAGGGGAAGGCGTATATACGATGTGGCATGGCGCTTTGCGTACTCTGCGGTTTCGCGTCCCTTTGCGGACACCGGCTGCACACGCCAGGGGAGGGGACGTATAAACCGGCACGGGAAATCGCCCCGCTGTATAGCCGTTATATTGTTGCGAATTTAAGCCTTGTGTACCAGTCTAGAAGGGGGAGGGTGGCTTATACCTCGTGCGCGCAGCTCACGAATTATTCGAAATTAGCTCGCTTGCTTGATACGCGTCGTCGTGTTTGTGTGGGTGCCAATTAACGCTCTGTTCTCTGGCGATTAATTTGATTTTCGACTACTTATTACTATTGGGTCGGGAGAGACTTTCATCTAATTGAATATATTTTATCATACTCGATACATAGTTGAATGCGCTTTTGAATATATTTTTTTTTTATCGAAGAATGGAATTTTCTCGCTGCGGAAAGAAAGGTTGAATCTTGGTTGTTGTATTTGCTGGATTTATTTACCTGCGGGTGGATTACCACGTGAGTTATTCAAAATGCCCAGGTCTTGCTCTCGACAAGTGTACAAAGTTTCACGAAAATTTAACGAAGTTTTCACTGTATATATACGTTTATATTGGAATCAGCCGGAACTGCGCGTAATCTGATGATAATATGAGAAATTCATGCTCTGCAGGAAGAGACGAGATTTGTCTCGGCTGCTTTAGACCATAGACAAGATGAGATGGGACTAAGGCGGGATGAGCAACTCCGTCTTATTTTGAAACAGGATGAGAAATTTCGCAGGATTTAAACAAAATGTTTAACAAGAGCGGCTGACGATAGAGACACAAAATATTTATTATGCACGACGTCTTTTTACACACTATTTCTCCATCATAATGTTTATTTTATATTACATAATGTAAGCTGTACGATCGACCTGTTCCAGATATCAAACACTAACATCATCGCCATGGTACTGGTGGTAGAGATCGAAGATCGAGCCTCGCCAAAGCCATTCCTCGGTGGCTGGCGCGACTTAGCCCGTGATCTCGAGTACCACGACGCCACCTCCCAGACGCCACTCCGCGAGAATCGGATCCTCGTGGCCCCTAATCGGATCTCCGTGCCCGTACAGACGAGCTGCTCGTACAGCACCGGGACGCGCACGAGATCGATCACCGTGGGTGGTGTGGAGCGTGCGATACAGGTCGGGCCGCGATTCCCCGAGGCTGGCGACACTTTTTTGCCCGTCGGTGATCCGAGGGAGCTGCGCAGACGGGACGCCGCTATTAGGATACAGAGGTTCTACAGGTGAGACCGTTTGCGGTGCAGTTTTGGTTAACGATGCCTGTGCGTATGTGTAGGTATGGATTTGGTATACAGGAATGTTTGGCGAGCTCCGGAGGATGTGTGGGTATTCGAGGAAAATTTCCGCTCGCCGTATGTTAAATTTGACTGGTGTTTCGGTTATTGTCAGCAAACGCTAGTCAAAACAGCAATTATTAGAGAAACATTAAATGGTATCAGTTTTGCGTGAAAATCATTATATTTTGAATTACCAAACATTGCAAGCAACTTATCGTCTATATTGACATCGTTATTTTTATGTTTATATCAATTAATAAACAAAGATTAAGAAATCAGACATTTCAAATTTTTTAATAGTTAGTTTTTTAGAAGATTAGTCTAAAAGTATTCTCCGATCCTAAAGGTTCAAAGCTCGATTTGTTCGATTTTGAAAACTACAGCTATTCACCGTTTATAAAATTGTTCATTCATTTTCAACATTTTTTATGACGATATGTAACTAATACAGCTAATATGACTGTATAACTAATATATTGTTATAAAAAATGTTGAAAATGAAAGAACAGTTTTATAAACGGTGAATCGCTTTCGTTTTCAAAAACGAACTAATCGAGCTTTGAGCTTTTAGGATCGGAGAATAATTATGAATTAATCTTCTAAAAAACTAGCTTTTAAAAAATTGGAAATTTGTGATTTCTGAATCTTTGTTTATTAATTGATTTACACACGATAATAATGATGTCAATGTTTTATTAAGTAAACGATAAGTTGCTTGGAATGTTTGGTTATTCAAAATATATGATTTTCACGCAGAAGTAATACCATTTAATGTTTCTTTAATATTTGCTGATTTGACTAGCGTGTAGCATTATGTCTAATCCAGTTGTATAATACAGGCAAATAAGATTTATGTATATATAGATAGTCAAATATATGGCCGCTATTATTATATGAATATTATCCTATTCGGATATTGTTTGTTGTTATATATACCGATAGTCTTAGAATACGTTTTGCACCAGTGTTTACGTTGGCAATCGAAGTATGTGATTAATTAAAAGTTCCTATAATAAATATATAGCAGCAGAGATTCCAACATACGAAGAATAATTTTATAACTCATTAATTATAACCAATCCAACATACGAACAACAATTTTAGAGCAACATTTGGTTAATCTTATTTTCATTTTTAAATTCATCATCGATCCACTTCGAACACTATATCCACATTCATCGCTGATCTGTAAAAAAAGCTTCATACAAGCCATATGAAAGATCGAGTCGCAAACTGGTCGAACGTTAAAATACAGTATAATAGAACAAGCAACAAAGCATCAATAGAGCAGATATTACGAAAGTACCTGAATCGACCAACTTTCATCAAAGAGTTCATAATGCGCGCATACATATATAGCAGTGTCACATCGTTTCGGTTTACGAGATTTCGCCTGACACACACACATACGTGCACGATTCGCGTAACTAAAGCTACATATATAAAAGGCCATAGCGTAGTACTGCATCGCCTTGGGGGGGAATGAGCGATACGTCCGATTAACACTTCGATAAGGTTGGGAGGGTGGGGTTGGGTGGGGGTGGTGGTAGGGTCAAGAGAGCATTGGATGGAGCTGTGTGCATAGTTCGGTTGGTCCTTTTATGACCGGGCAAAACTCGACTCTCAACGTGTATCGGTGGTGGCTAGTGGACGCGGGGCTCCGGTCACCACCACCACCGAGCTTTTGCCTCTCTCTCGCATTTGCACTTGATGTCCCGCTCTTGCGTTTATATATATGTGTGTGTGTGTGTGTGTGTTCGAACTCGCCCCTGCAATTTAGATGGCGATAAGCCTATATACATAGGTATACGTGTGTCTCGTTCGGCCGAGGGCGAAACGTAGTTGCGCGGCCGATATATATCGATGCGTGAATTGCGGATGTGTATCGTATAGGAGGGGAGAGAGACTGGACATCGCGTCTCTCTCTCTCTCTCACACACACACACATTCTTCGTTTTACGAATTTTCTCTCTTTTTTTTTCTTTGCTTCGTTTATTTTTTTTTTCTTTGGCTTTCGGGAGAGATGGATGCTGTAGAGATTCGTTCGTGTTAATGGGGGGATATCGCAATGATGTTGGGGAAGCGTGCGCTTTTTTTTTTGTTGCGGAGGTGCCGATCTTTCTCGTTCTTTATCTTTTTTTTCGTTCGACGGGGCGTTAACGCTTCTCTTGCTTTATGGACGAGTGTATTGGGCTTTGTTCGCTCGTTGACGCCGTTGGCATTAAAATAAAAATGTACGCTTTGCCGCGATAAAATACTTTTTGCTGTTCTCGTGAAATTGTTTATAGTTGTGGATTGTCGAATATTGTTGTACAATAGGTAAACTAGCCTGATTACACTTTGGATTGTATAAGTGTATTTGTAAAGTGAAGAAATTGCTTTTACCATAATTTGCAATTAATAGTCTGTACAATTGATTCATAATCAAACGATAAATAATGCACAGAGTAATATCGGCGATGTGCAATCTTGACAATCGGTCGACTTAAAATCCTTGACATCCCCTCGCTGCCCAATGCAATCCGGATATTTTCAAAATGCGTCCGATCCATTCTCTTACACGCGCGCGTCAATGCATCAGCTTATATTTGCACTGCCACGAAGGGGCCAACACATGCGGTATTACCACCTTAGCCGAGCAAACTCGAGATAGTACCTGCCGGTGGGTGAGTCTATACATGTATACAAGTGTAGAGAAACGATACCAATATTTGTAGAGCTCATCGAAGCCGCCGGTTGGGTGATGTCGTCGTCGACGAGGCCGATGACGAGGAGTCGCGTGCGCTTGGAAAGCTCAACTGCGTATTCGAGGACGAGAATGATGCCGATAGCCTTGACGAGGATCGATCGATTGCCCTCATCGAGGAACAGAGCCGATGGTAAGACATTTACGTTTAAGCGAACACCCGATTATATTGACTTACTGATTTATCGACAAATTCATGTAAAAAATAATGAAAGATTTGTTTAAATCATTAACTAAATTCTTTAATATTTGCATATAAAATTGAAGCATTAAAATTCATGTGAAATACTACGTTTATTAAGTTATTTGAAGTCTCAACGCGCCGTGCGTGATTTTTTGTTATTCCCATGCAGTTCTGTATAGTTTTCCACAGGTGCGAGGCGAACGTACAATACACTTTTCGCACTCGAATTTTAACGACGTCGTTAAAAACTATGAAAATATCTGAGAGGAAATAAGTTAAAGCGACCGCCTTTTTCGTGAAATATAAATGTTTGAAAGCTGGCTTTGTTTCGAGCTGCTCAATTATACTTATAATTTGATTCACTTTGACCTGAATTTCTACAAAGCCTAGTACGTTATTTTAAGTACATCTCAACTGTCAAAGCTATAATGCTCCAATTCAAAAGAGACCCTCTCCCACCGAAATATTAAAGATCAAAGCTATTACCCCCGCATGTCGTCCTTTGGTCAACCGTTTAATCGTGGCAATGGTACAGCGCGTCCCGACCTTTTGGCGAGTTCCGCATAGTTCGACCTAGCGAGACAGGAGTGCGCGACGTCTCGGATATCGCGGTTTTGCGCAACTTGCTGAACCGTTGGGGCATCGCCGAGGAGACGAGGATACGCGAGTCTAGCCTCGAGGGCGTATCGAGAGTAGCTGCCCAAGGATATCGACTGGAACGAGAAATCGAGATCTTGAGAGCCATTGAGAGCTCGAGAAGCGAGATTTCGCGGAAGAGGACAGAACGCGCCAGGGCGAAATTTCTCGACGAGTTGGCAGAGCCGATCGATCTCAGAGGTATTAATTATATAGACTCTTGATAGAATTGAGAATATTGACGAGCGATGAATATTTATCGTCTTGTAGCTAATAGTACATTATACACGATAATTGCAATGGTTAATCTAATATTCTATTTAGAAAAGACTTTGTTGTTGTATTAAAGGATTACTTGTTACTTTCATTGTCTATAGGCTGATGGACTGTTGATAATAAAGCAATAATTTTGACAATGAATCCGTCCGCTTGAAAAGTTTTGTTGGTTTTAATTCGACGGAAAGTCCAAAAAAAAGCGTCGAAAGATAAAGAGTCTGTTAGTCCTCTGTTGAAAGTTTATGAAAAGTACTAGATGTTGCTGAAGTCACCTTTATCCACTTAAAAGCCATGACACTGATTTCAATAACACCTGGATTGAATGCATTTTTCATAAGCTTCCGGTGATTGAAAATTACTCAAAATGTACTGCCGAAATATTATATTTGATGAAAGCTTTTATGCAATGGGTAAAAATTGAAGATTTCTGAACTTTATCTTGTCAAAAGTAACTCTAAAAATAGAGTTTTAATAGTCACTTTTATTCCTTTATTGGACTTTCCCTTGAGTTTTTCAAATTTTTTAAATTCATGTTTTTCTGTGAACTATATATATTTGCATGACGTTAGTTTTATATATTTTTATTTCAAGGAAAAATACCATTGACCTTGAACATTGATTTATTTTTATTATTTATAGAAATTTGAAAATTACGCTTTTTGTTATTATTTAAGAACGATGAAAAAAAAAAAAACATTACACTTACATTTGTTATTATCTGATGAATCTTTTATAATTCATATCTTTTGCTTTTGTACAAAGATTTTCTACTCGATCGTAAATCTTTTATCTCGTGTAAAACTTGATTTCATCAGCTACTCTTGTCGTTTTACCTCGTTGAACACTCGCTAAAGAGTCTATATATACCAAAAATATTGCAGTAACGCACCTCGCGAAGCAGGATAAAAGCACAAAGACCAGGAGGACCGGCGTACGCATAGAAACAATGAGCACTCGTCGGGCCCGTGAGTTCCGCGATCTCTACGAGGCCCTGATGATCGAGGAGGAGAACGCAGCCAACGAGGAGGAGGAGCAGGAGGTGGACGAGTACGACCGTATCGAGCTCCTCTTCGTCCTGAAAAAGCTACTCTCGCAGCACACTTGCCCCAACTCCTCGAACCTCGAGAATCTAATAGATCAGGAGCTGTTTCTACTCGCTTCCAGAGTCGAGCCCACGCGTCTACGACATCTGAGGAGACGCATCAGGCTTGGCTTTCTACGCTTGGCTCGTAGTGCGCTGCGCAACGATAATCGGATCAAGGTATGTAATATACGGCACACAACGCGGGAGAAAAGTTTCGAATCATTTTTCTTCGGTCGTCGTGTCGTCGTTCGAAGTGGCCGAGTCGTTAGAGAGTGTATAGGCGGGGCTTGGCTTTTTTGAGTTATCGGTGAAACAATAAAACTGAAGAAACCGACTTGTTTCTTTTTTTCAGATTTTATTATTATATATAAAGTTTGCGAAGGCAGTAAATGGTTTATTGCGCCAAAAATATTTAAGAAATGGTACCC
The DNA here is from genome assembly GCA_900490025.1 of Megastigmus dorsalis. Taxonomy (NCBI): domain Eukaryota; kingdom Metazoa; phylum Arthropoda; class Insecta; order Hymenoptera; family Megastigmidae; genus Megastigmus; species Megastigmus dorsalis. Next base: position 43,425 of record UELU01144479.1, read on the forward strand.
TGCGAAGATAATTTTCATTTAATTTTCCCTAGATTTCAAGTGCATCAAACTTTGCCAAACTCTTTGCAATTCAACCCGCGCTTTGCAAATGTCTGGCAAAGCTAAACGAAGTTTAGCAATTTGGAATAAAGTCACGTAATCTATATTTCCCTATAACTTTGCCAAATATACCCAAATTGTAAAGGTATCGGTAAAGTTAGGCAAACTTTTGGGCGAATCAACCAAATTTTTGTACAGCTTTGGCAATTTTGTGCAAAAAAATTTTTTCTACCGAGATAGGAGCAAAACTTGCGATTCTTTAGTGTCTCACGTTTGCTTTCGTATATACTTCCTGCTATAATAAACTCATCAATCGCGAACATTTCAATTTGTGGAAATAACTGTTGATAGCGTCCGAGCAAGACGAGACTGTGCCCGTCGTGCGGTAAGCTCAGGAAGCTCGAGGCTTTCGAGGTTGATCATCAAGAGCGGCTGTCGAGGAGGTGCGTCGATTGCGAGGCGCTGAGGTCGAGAAGACGCGAATCCGAGGTATGCTCGGAGATCTACGAGAGAATGCTGAAGGAGCTGAGGAGGAGCGAGGCTGCAAGGTGATTCATACCATTTTATAATCCAGAACTGTGAATTTAGGTTTGTTGTAAAGGAGCTATTGGGTTTTTATATAAAAACGTTGAAAGGTTCATTATATATACGTAGATACAGAGTTTTTATCAAAAATATAGGTTTTAATAAAGATAGTTATACTTGCACTTTATTGTTGCTATACATTCATGATCGTTCTAATGATCGAAAGTTGAAAAACACACACACTAAAGAACTTATAAACACTATTTATTAATTTTAATGAAAATTCGTATTAAAAGTGGAATAGCATTGCATCAATTCAGTATTTATTGGTATATATGTTTTGTGGAGACCCGATCCGCGATTTTGAATTAGTATACAGATCCCGAGATATAGAAGACTAGGAGGAGGGAGATTAGTCGAGCCCAAGATGTTAGATTTTCTAGGGTCATATACAGCGTAAAATCGGATGCTGGCAATGCAAATACCACCACCGCGAGCTCTGGCTATCCCCGTGCAATCAAACTAGTTATCAAATGGCAGCTTAGCTTATACCTATGCGCTGTATCTCAAAATAGCCCGGCGATTACTCTTGCAGCTAATTAACCCAAATATAAACTGAAACATATATATATATATATATATATATATAGCATGAAGAAATAACAACAGCTTTTGTGTGTGATTTAGCAGTGTTACATTTAAAATACTTTCACAATCTTAATAATCGGTATGCATAAAATTGATCAATGCAGGTATATGTATATATTGAAATGGATGATTGTTGGCAGATCGGAGGGCAAAAGTAGTCTGGCGTTCTTAGTGGGTCCCAAAGCGATACGGTACCTGGTGAACGACATCTGGCACGGTCGGTCGGCCATCTCCGAGTGCGACGACTTGGCCCGACTGCAGCTGGTGAGGCTGGATCCGAATGAGGTCTGGTCACCCTGGAACACTCTGCTGACGACGAGACGCGAGGCCCGTATGCACGAGGCACTGACGCGCGATCGATACAACGACGAGATCGCCTCACCCTACGATGCCGAGCTGCTGCGCAAGTTTCGCAGGATGAATCTGCAGGCCCGACTCTATTTCGAGAACTTGGCAAGGATCGCCCAGTCCGGGATGTCGTTGTGAATACATGCGTATTCGTATTGCTGCGGATACTCTGTGAAATGTATAAGTGTAGTTGTATAATTTCATAAAAAATATATTTTACATTCTGTATAGTATTTAAATGGATTCGTGGAATAAATCTGATTTATTTTACCAAATAATTACAAATGAAACAGATACAGTATTACTATATACAGGTTATCTTAAATAACGGATGTTCATTTAAAATTTCGTTTCGAATTTTACGCTTAAATTTCTTCCTTTTCTGCTGTTAAAAAAAATTAAAGAATCGAGTACGTTGGCTCGATATCTACGTTATAAATATATCATTTCAACGAAATCGATTAGCCGCGGCAATGAACGGATGGAATATTTCACTATAGTCGTAATTAAGAATTCCGACACATTCGGTACATCCCCAATCAATTCACCAATCGCCTCTCGCAAATAACAGAATCAACGAATATAAAGCACCAAGCAGCCGCGCAAGCCAGTATAAATCACATACGAAACCTAAAAAAAAATCCACCCGCAGACCAAGGAGACAAAAGACAAACGTCCCGCGTGCACTTCTACAACAAGCTATATACTGCCGCAAAACGTGCCCGACCTCTTCTATATACATTTAGGTACCTTTCTTTCTTTTTTTTTTATTCTTTTCTCGCTGACTCGTCGCTTATTAACGTATATACACACGTACTGTACCATTTGTTGGCAGCTCAGCACTATACGCGGCTCTGAAATTCGCACCCCCTATTCGCGCTTATTAAACGAATGTTAATGACTATCGCGGCTGCGTTTCCTTCTTCTCCTCTTTGTTTTACATCCGCGTCACGTGTATACGAGATAAAAATATCCGCTTGTGTCAAGATTCTTATGTGTGCAGCCGCGCTGCAGTAGGCGAACAATATGTGTCTGCGGCAGTCATTGAAATATGGGGCTTTATTGTGTTTCATACTTGGATACATAAACGTTTTACGCGTTTTGCGCGAGTCGACTATTTTTATACTGTATAAATGTGTCATCGAAATAGTAAGAGATTAGACGATTTTTTACATGAGTATATAGTCACAAAATCAGGATCTCTCCGATTTAAATTGAATTAAGGTGATAAACTTTGAGCAAGTATATCACAAAAAGGAAATATGTGAAATATGTTTAAGCTGGCGGTAGGAAAATCTGTACAGGACTGTCGCGAATGCATCACCAACTGACCGACAAACGCTTAGCATCAAAGAAGTTCGATTCAAAAATTTAATTAAATTATATATATATATATATATATCTCTTTCCAATTCCTCGAACAAAAATGAAGGAATCTCCGCAATCCTCTCGCGATCCTTGTATTGCGAACGAACCCCTTCGTTCATCTAATTACATTTTCCCGTCCGATAAAAAGACCCACCGGCAAAAAACCCGCATTTGACGCAAACACACACGCAGAGAATAAAAAGCGCCTTTTAATTAAAAAAAGCGACGAGTCGTCGACATTCACAGAGAAGACACGAGCGACGATGGCAGCTAAGCTCTTGTTTCCGCGCAGGAGTGAAGAAAAAAAAGGCTAGTGGGTCGGTCGGTGATACCGCGTGTGCCATAGATAAAAGGAAAAGGGGTGAATTTCCTTTCAGCCGCGGCGGCGACCGCACGTCGTGTGCTCGTAAAGCCGTATGATTGTCTATCGCTCCTCTCTCTCTCTGCACTATACGTCGATCGTTTTACGTGATTCATACATATACGCGCGTAGTCTTTTCTTTAACTGGTATAGATATACGTCTTTGATTGGGTTTCGTACATACTTGCGTATATTCGAACATGTGATTATTTGCGAGAAAGGCGAAGAGGTCGAAGTGGAAATTGAGAATGTTGGAAAACTATGCATCAATGGTACTAAGTGTATCATTGATGAGTTAATAAATATTTGTACGAATAGTGAGCATTGAATAGTATAGTCGAGCGCATAACCGACGTATATAGACATGTAAGAACAAAAGTAGGTAAATTACGGCTTAGAATATACCGATGCAACTCAAAAAGTCTCGTTGAAGCGTTCTCAGCTATATCCATTAATTCCCCTTTCAACGCCTATGCGCACTTCAACCGATGTTCCCCCCCTTCCTCAAAAGCATCAACGAAACATCTCCTATATACATACTTACACACACATACAAGAGTAATTTATGCTTTCAAATATTCAGCCGCACCACATGAATTTCCGGGTAATTCCAGATGTAAAGTCCGTGCCAGTCGACATACCCACACCCTGCCCATCGGCAAAAGTAAACCATCATCCACACCCGAGAGTATCATTATACACGATCGAGTCGCAGTCGCTCATTACATCGCGTTGCGCAAATCCTTCAAAGTATTCGAAACCGAGCTCGTCGTTCCAAGTATTTTGCGCCAATGAAAGGAGTCGAGCGACGGCCTACTTTTTTTTCTTCTTTTTCTTATATATACCGCTCGCGCAACCCCTCGTTTCGATTAAAAAAAGCCTTTTTCACAACTGTCTCCCTCTCTCTCTCTTTCTCTTTCTCTCGCTATCGCCGAAGAGCCACTTGCAAAAGAACCATAAATAAGGCCGATCCTAAGTAGCGATATAGACAGGAGTATATCAATGTCGCGCATAGAGAGCCGAGGGTATATAGAGACGCGCTTTAAATGCAAATAGACCTCGCTACGGAGTCTTTTGCCGCTCTTTATACGTGTGTATTGCCGATGTATATATATATACATATATTGTGTATATATGTGTGTGTGGGAGTATATGGAAGTTGGCGCACTATAGGGCTAGAGTTAGCTTAGATGCGGCGCGATTTTTTCGATTAAGCGCCGCGGCTATATAGGCTTCAGTGATAAAGAGCGAGTTTAGCGAGAAGGTATCTATATAAGTAACCGTCTATATATATACATATACGATCTATTGCTCGAATCTCTCGGTGTATATACAGCGTAATAGTTACGGATTTTTAATAATTTCTTGCTCTTGCTTTGCAGAGAAACGCAATAAAATAAACTTTTCCTGTAAGAATATAACTTTACCATCGAACGATACGTTTTGCAAACGTTTTTCATTAATATGCGAAGTCGCGCAATTTACACTGAGCGCTCGCAGTAATGAGAAAACGAGGAAAGACATATATATGTCGAGTCTGCTGCGATTTCTTTTTATTCGGATCCTTGTTTTTCTTTCTACATGGGATACATAGCCATTAGCAAACTTGACTCTCTCTGGCGTTTCCCATCCTTCCTACTTTCTGAATGACTGTATAACGAGCATACTCTTTACAGATGAATTTTTTGTCCCCGACTTCCGTTTTCGAGCTATTTGAAGTGGAGCTCCTTAAAAAAGTTGAGCTGTATCAAGCGTTTTATCTTGCGGTTATAATCAGATCCGATTATTCAGAGAAAGTCGTGAGCGTTCACTTATGTTACCTAAAAATAGGTAATTATATACGACCCATTTCTCATTCTTCTAAAATTACTATATTGTTAAATATAAGCTTAATGATTTGTTGAGCATTAAGGGGGTGCAGTAGCGACAAAGTTACTTTTTCTTTCACTGATATCTTTTTCTATTTACAACGAAAATTAATATTTGGACTTGAGCGGCGTAGTGCTCGAAACAATGAATCATCCTGTGCTAGCAGAAGTCGAACTGATTTGTCGTTTTTCCTATTAATTGGAACCAGTAAGACGCGTTTACGAATTGACAACTAGCCTCAAAATTACGGTTACATCTACATGTGTTTATAACTTTTAATATTTATAATTTTGCGTAATATCTGGATTTGACCGGCGTAGTACTCGTTGCTATTAATCATTTTGTGCAAGATGGGGCTTATGTGAGTTATCGTTTTTTAAATTAACTGGAACATAGAAATAGATCGAACAGCCTGAGGAGGGGGGACGCTACTGCTTCCCCTTAAGGACGTTCACGGAGCAGTACACCCAAAAAGTTTGATTCTCTTTACAAGTCATCGTTAAATTGCATGATTGTTAATAAAATGTATTAATTATGTACCACAAAATATTAAAATAATAATAAACAGTGTAAAATTCATATAAATATAAAAAAAACATAGTGCATCGTATACTTTTGTACAGACTGTACCACAATATAGATATACTTGTAACATTATAACATACCTTTGAATTGCAGTATCTTTGAAATTGGTACCGTAAGCCCTGATAATTTTTATGTGTATCTTTCCTTTTTAAGTCTATAGTATGACATACTAGTTTTTGGTAAAAATCTGTCTATAATTGACACTGCAAAGTTTAAAAAACATCGTATAAAAACGGCTCAGTATAGGAATCCTGTGTTAACAGCCGCAACTTCTGACTTGGATATCTCAAAGTTTAGGTCCGGTACCCCTATTTTGAAAAATGGCTATGCATAGCAGGTCATAAAGAACGTTTATGTTCAATTTCAAGAAAATTAGTTTATATAATTGATTTTTCAGTGAACGTCCTTAAATAAAAAGATTTACAGGCTTGGACAATATTTTCTAATCGGAATCCCGTTATAGTTATATTTCCTTTTTTCAGACACTGCATACTTATAGACATTTCGGAAATGGCTTAAATGTAGGTGAGACTGGATTGCCAACGCATGTAAGCTTTGCCTATAGCACATAATGCGATTAAATTTGATTATGTTATGCCGTCGAATTATGAGGATTTCAATATGCGTATATAACCAATTCTCCCCAAACAAAATTGATTAATTTATGTTAACTTGGAACAACAACTTCAATATTTAAATATCATAGATCGGAGGGAAGTATGATATGCCGTTTCATCAAATGGAAATATCGCGAATTGAATGCCTATATAATCGTGATTAATACATCCATCAGCATATCTGCACTGCATGAAACAACAAATGATACACCACCATATTCCAAAATCGAAAAAGGAAAAATCTAAAGGATAATAATATTGATTATATATATCCCTCAACAAGCCCGGCAAAGTATCCACGATCCACATCCGCGTGAACTTTGAGCGATTAAAGAAGTCGGGGAGTTCGAGTCCGTTTGTAGCCGCGCGACGAGAAACTTTCAGGCGGGTATACTTATATAGCAACAAAGCGCGCGCAAAAGTCACATTACTCTAACATCAGTCGCCGGCTTGTACCCCTCCCCTCCCCCCCCTTTCCCCCGACCGAACTGCACCGATTGCCGCCTTCGCTTCTCCCCCTTTCTCTATGCTCGTCGTCTTCGTGGCAGCGCTATACAGGTAGTCAGTGCGGTAGTGCGCAGGGAATTTCAGCGATGAATCAAGAGGTGCAAGAGAGCAGAGACTCACTATCGGCGGCGCCTCTTATATTGGCCGCCCTTTGCCGAGACGGATTTTCCTTCGGTAGAGACGGGAAAAATTATGGAAACGAGAATTGAAAAATTATGCAAGGGATGATGATGAGGGGTGAAATTTTACAGGCTTGAACGACAAAACAATACTGTGTTCGGGTGCTCAAACGATATTTTTTATAACCGAGTGCGCAAAACTTGACTTTAGATGCCTGTTTAGCGTGCGCAAAGTACCCAATTTTTTCACTAGTGCGTAAAGTGATTTACTTTACGAGAAGCACCTATACTTTGCACGCTACAGTTGCGTAATGTACTATTGCGCAAGTCAGCGCGTACAGTGAGTGCGTAAAACATGTTGCAGTGTGCACAGTGCTATTATGCTTTGCGCTCTACGTGACCATTTACGCAGGAGTGCAAAAAAGTAACACTTCATACACAAAGAAAATGCTATACTTTACACACACACGAACTTTTCACGCTCGAAAATTTTCAGCTAACTTGTATCATCCACCTACGAAGATTAGCTTTGGCGTACATTTTATTAAAACAATATTTCTAAAATAGTTTAAAATTCAATATTAATCTGTGTTTGCGATCGCTCGGTACATTTTCTGAATTCAATAATGCACTCGTACATCAATGAAAACTCATTAATTACGATTAAATATAGCGAACCAATCCTAAATAGGTGCTAGATGGTCAACTATGTGGAGCAGTGAAAAGCTTAATTACTGTCTCATTTAGAAGTAGGTAGTTGATAATAATTTAACAAGTCAATGAATTCGATTTCTCTGATTCAATTATTAATAATTCATGTATATATAACTATATATATATATATATAATTAACTATAATTTAATTTGTATCAATTTTGATAAGCATTACAGCGTACATTGGAAGTTCAGTATACTAAGAATAGTTTTAAGTTTATGATGGAACAGGATTATAATAATCGTAAAGTTCTTTTCTACAGACATATTTTACATATAGCAGAAATTATTATGTAACGTCATTTCCATTTGTTTCAAATGAATTAAGCGTTATATTGTTCTTCGATAATTTCTTGTTGATGTTGCCAACTAATAAGTTCGGCCACTGTATGGCTGATATGGGAAAAAATTATAAAAAGAGAGTCCAAAACTTAAGTACTTATATACGTACCATCAACCAATTAAATCGCTCATCAATAACATCATCAATCTCACGGAATCACAATTTACATTCACACAAGTATATATCTACTGTAATTTTTCCCTCGCAGCCATGCTATTCCCATCTTCCTCCTCGTGCCCCTTTCTCCTTCTCTCATTTCGCTTACATCCCCTCGTATTTTAAGTTTCAGTTCCTGTCACTTTATCTGTATCTCATTCTCTCTCTCTCTCTCTCTCTCTCTCTTTCTTTCTCTTGCTCCCTGCACAGCTCGGCTCCGTGATAGTAGTAGTCGCAGTAGCAGCGGCAGCGGCGGCGGCGGCAGCAGCAAAGATTGATGCGGCGTCTCTTTAACTTTAGATTATGCTCTCCGCGCGCGTGCGCGCCGCTTGCAGGACAGTGAGAAGTCGGTGTTGGGAGATAGTTGGACCGCGAAACTTTCCATCGTCGAACTTTCGAATTATCTGAATTTCGAGCCGCCCGCGCGCGCCTTATATATACGCGGCTGTGCAGTGCAGTGTGTGCAGGCGTCGTCCGCAAGTTCACTGCGGGGATAACTCCGTCTCTCTCTCTCTCTCTCTCTCTCTCTCTCGCGCGCGTTCCTCCTCTGGAAGAAGACTCGTCGTGCGCTGCACACAGAGCCACACACACACACACACACACAAACACGTACGTTTTCGTGCGGAGGAGTCCGCCGATATTACTTTCCCGTAATCCGACCGATGGCCCCTTCTTCTCGTTCTATCTGAAAGGGAGCGCGCGCACGGCCGATCGCTTTTTGACTAATATCATGAGCGCGCAAGATGCACTGTAAACATCTTGGCACCTCGCGATCATTTTATTCTGGGACGTACGTATACGTGCTTCGAATTTGTAGGGTTGGGGGAAGAACGGATATGAGCGATTAATTAGATCGGTATATTATACACATACCGATATATATATATATATATATATATAGGAAGAGGCTTTGTTTGCGAGATGTGGCAAAATTCGCGAGTTTTCAGTTCGGTATATATATATATATATATATAAGGGCAAAGAGCCCTTTTAAATATTATTTTTGATAAAAAGTAATAGGTTTTGCTAAAATGTGATAATTTCCGATAGCTAGTATAAGAAATCGGAAAAATGTTTTCACTTTTTACCAGAAATTATTACTTTTTAGCAAAAATTATCAAAAATTACCTAAACTTACCAAACATTATCAAAAATGATCAAAAAATATAAATTATCAAAATAGGGGTTCAGTAGAAAAGACAAAAAATTATCACTTTCTATCAAAAATTATCATTTTATATAAAACAATTATTAATTTTCATAAAAAATTAGCGAAAATAATATTTTCTTATTAAAATTATCAACTACTATCAATTTTTATAAAAAATTATCATACTTTATTATTTTATTTATTATTATTGTTAAAATAAGCTTAGCTTTTTTAATATTAAAATATTCAATAATTCGGATATTAAAACTGAATTCCTCAGTGTAGGTGTTATGATCCACATGCAACTTAACACTAAATAACGGCATAAAATCAACGAGAAATTCAATGTTTTTGTAATTAATAAAAAGAAAACTGAATTTTTTGAGCAGGGATAAAGTAAATTAATTTCTGTTAAAAAGTAATAGTTTTTTAATTTTTGATCATTTTTGATAAAAAATGTTAATTATAATTAACATTTCTTATCATCATTGAGGAAATTATCATCTCTTATAAAAAATTATCACTTTTTATAAAAAATTTATCATTTTTTATGAAAAATTATCACTTTTCAACTAAAATAATTTTCACCAGGGTGGAGATTAAGGTTAAGGTCTATATATTTTTCCCTGAATACTCTCAATTACTATTTTCCGTTGATTACTAAATATTTTATCTTTTATAAATTCAATGATATTGTTTACTTATAGTTAGATTTCATAACTGTCAAAATCGACACTGTTGACGTTACTACTTATGCGTATAAGAAATTGTATACATAAATATCTATCGCTGGCGATAACAATCGGCATCCTCGACTGTTCTATAATTAGTTATTATTATTATTATTATTAGTACACGGGAAATAATCGTGAGCAAAATTTGCTAAGACCTTCGGCAATTTTTGCCGAGCACCTAAGTACAATTTGCTTGACCGGTTGAGCAAGCTTGGTTATATATAATTTTCACTTAGTGTGCTGAGTAAAAATTGCTTAAGAGTTAAAGCAAAGTTAGTTAGAATATTTTGTTAGTTATAATAAATAAACACAGTGTCTCGTGTAATATAAAAATCTTTTTTGTCGAAAAATTTATTCGGGGATTTTCGATATTTCCGATAGAGAATCCGATAGTTGCTAATCAATTTGACATGGCAAAGTTATCGTTAATGCAAAATTAATAAACAAATTCACTTTCTCGTGTAATATGAAGAGATTTTTGGCCGAAAATGTACTGACGGGTTATTGATGTGTCTAATTGAGAATCTGAAAATAATTAATCAATTTCACAATTTTAAACTATGTTATTGTAAAATTAATAAACAAATTCAGTTTCGCATGTAATATGAAGAAATTTTTAGCTGAAAACTGTATCTATTACAGTGCTTTACAACTTTGTATCTCGTTATGTCTTATGTCTCCAGTACACGATCTGGATGTCTTCTGAAGGCGATTGCCGTCACCTGCGATTCCTTATCTCATCTAAATCAGCTATACTTTGTCGTATAGCAGCCACTAATTCTTGGTCAGTTTGGTCAGTTACAGATCCTTGAACAGCTTGATTCATTTTATTCGTTTATTTTGTGGGTTGACGACTGAAAAATAAATTTTAAGATTCATCGATTTTCTTTTGTTTTATTTGTATCTACACATGTAAAAGACGAAACATATGTATTACAATACTATAATAAACTTATATCATACGAAACTATACATCGAGAACCTCTTAATATTATGTATTAATATATATATATATATATATGCATATATTGTAATCTTACTATGTCAAAACCTATGGATCATTGTATTTTTACTGTAATCACTAATGACCTCGTTGCTGATGTGACATTAAATAAATTTAAATTTATTTACTACGTACAAAAAATATCGTATAGGAACAATTCAACTATAATAACAATAATACCATGATATTTCATAATATTCCGTGCGATATATATAATTTAATGATGACTTATAAAATTGAGAAAACCTTTTGTATTATCGTATCGGAGAACCTCCTTAGCATACTGTGCAAGTAATAAAGAAAGGTGATCAGGTAGTAAAATCTAAATACTATTTCGCTCGCGCTTCAAATAACAATTTTGTTAAATAACTATTTCTTTATTTAATCTGAAACTTTCAGTTGGATACTTAAAAAGAAAACGTTTTATTTCAGTCTTAATCTTTGATCTTTTATAAATAAGTAAAATAAAGTCAAAGTAGGACTTACATAAAGTTCGACGTGGATCGCTTGAAGGTTTTCTGGTATTACCGGTAGATACCCGGGGAGAATTACCTATAAACACTGTGGGCATAAAAATCTAACAGAAATTGGTTTTCTTGCCTTGTTGTAACATCGAATACAGTCATTATACTTTTAAAGAACGTCAGTCCATCTTTAATGCTTTACAATAAAGCAAGTTCATAAGATGGAAGTTTGAAAGATTGTGTATACAATTTAGCTTAACTCTATACAAGACAATGATGTACAATGTTCTCTTTATGAAGCTTTGCAAAACTGAGAATTAATTTGGATCGAGAAATATGGTTAGGATTCTATAAATTACTGCTTTTATATATAGTATTGTACATTTATATTAGAAATGGTGTTAAACCTTAGACTTTTCTAACTCATCGTCTATCATACATCTTTACAAACATTTAGTCGTGCCGAAATTCCTTTATTGCTCGCGAATTTGGTCTCCTTTTATAAATATCCACTGCAATAAACTTAAATCTGTCTAACATAAGTTTCTAAGATATTTGCCATATAAAATCATCAAGTCAATGGACAAATTTGAGCACCTGGCACGACTATAGGGATGTAGCCTCTTTATGCAATATTCTCACTATTCGCTCTATCCTGCATCATTATTACTACTGTTTATTTATTTAAAGTCATTCGTAATTTCGCCCCATGTAATGATATATTATGTAATTTATTTATAAACATACATATGTCTTATCCTCTTAGTAATCACATACCTATGCTAGAGGATTTATGTAGCTTGACAAGAGAATGGAATGTTTTTCCTCCCCGAATTTGTAATATTATACCTGGCTTTCGTTTTTAAAATACTTTTTGATATTCCTTTTTTCTTAATTTTCATGTCTTAGGTTGTATCAAATTACCTATTATTATGTAAAAGGCCTTGGTCCGTATAATGTTTATAAATAAATTAATAAAAATTAATAAAAAAAAGATTTACGAACTATTTCAAACTCTAATTAATCATGTAAATGACTTTAAGCGAATAAAATATTTAAAAACTGTAATAAATTTTTTAATTGTCCTACTAAGTACACGACTGTGTGCCGTACACTAGAAAAATGATTAATTTGTAAGTAAATACTTTTAGAAAGTAATTTATATATGTAAATAAGTGATGTTCTAAAAATTTTAAAAGTGCAAACTTTCAGTCGAAACTATTACGTTTTCTCAGAATTCTTCATATCACTCAGTTAATTATACAGTGATGGTAAAGTGAATTATAAACCTTTCATATGCACGGAAAAAAATTATAACGAGTATAAGATAATATTTAATTTTTCAACCTCATCACCTTCTTTACCGTATAATATCCATTATAATCTCTAAACATATTGTCGCATGCGACGAAATCATTATTCGCGGTCGTCATTAACAGACCAGAATGAAAAACTTTTAAAGAATCCGCGACAATCTCGCAACGGTAACTGGTAGAGTAAAAAGCACCACTGTATAAAACCCACCACAGCAGCGGCGGCAGCGACTGGCAGCGGCGGCGGCATCTCGTTACACCTTTTTTACGTACGTCCAGGAAGCAAGAGTCGTTATACGGAAACGCACAAGTACAGACGAGATAATAATCCCTGATGAGGAAGAGGTCTGTCCTCTTGATAAGCAAAGAGGAGAGGCAGCAAGCGAGCAAGGCTATCGCCTTGCCGTACGCCCATTTTCGTGCACCCTCCGAGCCTTTTACGAGGGTGTAAAACGTTGCCTGGGGGAGGGACACGGCATTGTCAATTTCTTATACTTTCCCAAGTAGAAATGGATCACGGTGAACCGGAGCTAATAATCCGGCCCGGACATGTATATACTTCAGATGCCGGAACCGGCGTGTAATGCGGGAAACATCTGGCCCGGATTTGGCTTGCCTGAACTCCGGTGACCAATAGTTTAACAGTTGTAAGGCCGAAACGAATGTATGTATGATTTTTCCAGGGATAGGTACGGCACACCTGAACTTTAATTGCTAATTTTAAGTTTTTTTTTCTTTTTTATTCCCAAGCATCAAGTTTTTCAACGTTTGTTCATCATTTTACAACATTAGGCAAATCATTTCAAAGCATTAGGCAATTGCAT
>UELU01144480.1:4748-16855 GCA_900490025.1 Megastigmus dorsalis
TTGGAATCCCTGCACGTTACGGTTAATGGAGATATCTTACCAGCTAATGATGATGCATTGAAATCGACTAATCTTCTAAAACGGAAACTAGAGATCCATCGATATGAGAAGAATGCTAGAAGTTTACAAAATAATGTAAAATCTACTTTAAGTCAATCGATTTTAGAAGGGAAATCAATTTTTGAAAAATATAAAAGCAATTGGTATATTCTTTTATTTTCTTAATAAAGAATTATATATATATATATATATGTTATAAAATAATCTGAAGTATAAAATAATTTAAAGCTCTCTTACTATCAGGGAAAGTTAAAAAGCTCTGGTCGGTATCCTTCCGCTTTATCTTTATTCAAGTAAGAGTTATCGTCTCGTACCTAAGTTATGCTAAACATGCCAAAGTTTTTTTAAACTTCTGCCAAAGTTTTTTTAAACTTCTGTCAAAGTTTTTTTAAACTTCTGCAAAAGTTTTTTAAAATTCAAATTTTAAGTTTCGGATTGTCTCATGGGCCAAGTTTAGCCAAAACTCGAGCCAAAGGAAAGTTGAACAAAGTTTGGCCCAAACTAAATTTTTTTTACGCGGGTAATTTCATCTTTTTCCATTTCTATCTTGTTGTACTTGAAATCTCAGAGTGACTGCATTGAATTAGTTCAATTGTAAAAATCTTATTTCTATCGTCGGATTTTAAAATTTGTAAGGGTTATAAAATTATTATATTTGTAGTTAAAATCATAATAACCGATTTCTTATTTTTTCAATTTCAATATGTACTTATATGTACATGTTACTTATTTTATACTTAGAATACCTAAAATTCACTAAAAAACTTAGAATACTCAAATAATATATGCATTTTTAAATCAATTATTATTATTATTAAATCAGTCTATTATGATAATAATTTATATATTATAAATTTACTTTATCGTAATAGCTTTATCTATATGGTTTTTTATCATTATTCCAGATTTTTTATCGTTATTTCTCGTGCATTGAGCAAATAATGTAATTTTTTTTTTTACATACTTGGAATAGAATAATACACCATAGGTGTATTATTATACCTATGTATAGTGAAATAGTAAATTTATAAATACATAGGTTTTTTCTCTTACAACTGTATATAGATAACGTGTATAATTTTTTTATATATTATTATTTACAATTATTATGGGTGGAGCAAAAAAAAAGAAAAAGAAACTCAAGAAACTGTGGAAGGCCTCGCAAAAAAAGAAGAGTGGATAATAATATCAATGCAGGCAGTAAACGAAAAAATATATTTAACCCTGACGAACAATTTTCGTATAAAACTTTACAGAGATGAGCTTTTGATTTGGCCAAACAGTGTCATAATAATATAAAATTATTAGAATTAGCGTTAAAAGCAGCTAAAAAGGCAACAGAAGCTCCTGTAGAATGTGATTCGAAAATTGTTGAAGATAAATGTAATTTAAGACACACAAAAAAATCTACGTTGGCATTTTATTTAGAATATGATTTTAGCGAATACCAATATAAAGGTTTGCAGGTAGATGCAAAAGCAAAAAAATCGCCAATTTACCCCAATTATTGGGAAATACATGAAGCAAAAAAAGAAATCATGCGTGAGATTGCTTATAAGAGTGAAACAGAGGTTCGAGTGTCTCTGCAGAGTATATTAAATAAAACAAGCGAACGTTTATCTGAAGCAGTAGCTTTAGATTCGGACGAAGATAAACTTGAAAATCTAGAGATGTCTGTCTCTCTTGGATTTGATAGCTCTGCAGGACACTTGAGTCCATATAAAAAATCAAAGCAACATCATGAAGATTTTGCAACTGCACAACAATCTCTATTAGAACAAGTTTCACTGTGCTTCAACTAGCCAGCTGCTCAGACGATAATTGTATGTGGCTGAACCCAATCCCTCGAAGTGTGCGTTTTACGAGACCAGTGCGAATGGGTTTCGAGAAAGAAGATGATCACGCAATTATCTCGGAAAATGCACGCTTAGATGAAGAAATTCAATTTTTTAATCAACATCGGTTTCAATTGAGCAACGGCAAACATGTTCGAATAAAATATATACTGACTAAAACGTTATTTGACGGTAAATGCGTTAATACCTTGACTGGAAATCGAGCCACGTCAAGATGTCCGATATGTTTGTACACAGCTCATCAATTTTGCAATCTTGAAAACGATTTTACTCCAATACCAATGAAAATACTCTTTTCTATGGGTTGGGACTGTTGCACGCAGAAGTTAAAATGTTCGAACATTTAAAGAATATTTCTTACCGTTTACCTCTCAAAAAATGGGATGTCACTACTAATTTGAAAGGTAAGATACATAGAGATTATTATGCACGATGGACTTTACCTTGTTTTATTTTTTCGAAATATCACATCCAATTTTTTCACGGGATCATGTTATTATTATTATTATATATTATATTATTCATATTATATATATGAAAATATGAATAAAGATATTATATCTTAACTGCACTGCGTGCGTAACCAAAAATCGGGTGTGATATTTCGAAGAATTAAAAGAAGCCTACCGTGTATGCCTATGCCTATATTTTGTGACCGTATAACTAAATTAACCAGATATAATTTTATAATTTTAACAGATGCATTTGAAGAACGCAAGAAAAAAGTTCAAAGAACACTTTACGATAAACTTGGGGTAAAAGTTGATTTATGCTTACAAGGGCACGGAACTACGAACACTGGCAATATAGCCCGAAAATGTTTCAGTCAACCGGAATTATTTGCTAATTGTCTAGACTTAGATATAAATTTTGTTAGCAATATTGCAAAAATTTTATTAATTTTTAAGTAAAAAAAAAGGTAGATTTGGATAAACTGGAGAAACTTTGCTTCGAAACTTATAAGCAGCACTACAAATTATACAAGTGGGCTAGAATGAATCCGACTACCCACAAAATATTGATACATGGATGTCAGATTGCCCGTAAATTTGCATTGCCAATAGCTTATTATTCAGAAGATTCTAGTGAAGCGTGGCATAAGCTCAACAGAATAAATATGAGTGATCATGCACAGCAAAGCAGCCATGAAAATAGAATCCTAGATGTCTTTAATTATGCCATATACTATTCCGATTCAAAAATATCTTTAGTTTATATTGAAAATCGTTTGAAATTTCATAAAAATAGAGAAATACCTAGTGAGCTTGAAGGATTTTTTGAGAGGTAAAATTTTATTTTATGCATTTTCGTCTCCATACATACTATACAGTATTCATTTCTCATTAATCATATCATATATTTGAAAATATATTTGCTCTATTTTCTATTTTTTAGTGTTACGGAAAATCAGGGAAGCTCGGAAGACTTTGAATGTTCATATGATACTGCAGAAGAGAATATAGACTGATACATTCAAAATTAGTTTTTCATGATAATGTTCTTTGTGTTTGAAAGTATATATTCCATTTAGTATATAAAATATAATACAATATAGTATAATATACTATAAAATAATACAATATAATTTTTAAATTCGTAAGTAAGTTGTGACATTTGTCTTATAATCGCTATAACTTCGTTTCTGCAGCAGCTGGAAGCTTTTTTAAAAAGCTACATTGTAGTGCTTTTACTGTAATTTCACAACCAACGTTAAATGTTGGCCTTGTTTTCTTATATAGCGATAATTATTTAATAAAAAACCTAAATATTGAAAAAAAAAACTGTTATTTGCGATTATCTTAAATTAAAGTCATTATAACTTCGGTTCTATAGCAGCTACAAATATCTTTCAAAAACCAAATTAAAGATATTTTACTGTAGTTTAATAATATTTTATCGGATATAACCTCAGTTCTTTTTCTAATAATTTTTTCATGAAAAAATTAATTTTGAATTGAAAAATTGAGTTTTCAATCGCAAATAACTGTAAACTGTGAACGCACCATAAAAGTATTAGTTCATAAAAAACATTTTATGAAATTCGAAAGTTTTAACCTATATTTCAAAAAATGTATTGACATCGGTTTTCTTATCTGATGTTAAAATTATCAACTAGAAAGCATAGGGTTATTAGATGTAGAAGCTACGGTTTAATTAATTCATATGTCACCTAATGTTGAAATTTTAATTCGAGTGCATAGGGTTATTAGCTCTAAGAGCTTAAGGTTTGATTAATTTACTTCTAATCTAATGTTAAAATGATCAACCAGAAAGCATAGGGTTATTTCAAGTTTCAAGTTTTTAAGTTTCTAATACAAAATAAATGTTTACTACTATAATTTTTTTAGTTTTAATAGTTTAAGCTGTTTTTTTTATGTAAACGTACTTCTTTTCATTGGTATAAAGTTAGGTACGTTTAAATTTTATGAAATATTTTTTGCTTGAAATTAGTTGCTATATCGATTCCATCCAAAGGGTAAAAATATATATCCGCATAGGGTGTACTTTTTTTTGAGCTATTCCCCGCCTATTGTCCAAATTTCAAACAAATCGATGCATAAGAGCAGAAATCAGAGCTAAAAACCCCATACACTGAAATATGCGTAGATTTAAGGGTTCTAAAATTTTTTTAGCTGAATTTAAACAATGGATTCCTATTCCTCATCTCAAAAACTATGAAAAAAATGTTTTGTATCATTTGAAAAAAAAATTTCAAACAAGAGAGCAAAAAATGTTAATTTTTTTCCAAAATTTTCATTTTCAGGCTCAATTTTGAGGGTATAAATGAGGGTATAAATTTTCCCTTAATCTGCTTCTTTTAAGTTTCAAAACACTATTTTTTTTTATGTTTTTTCCACGAGGCGCTACTTAATTTTGTCCATACCTAAGTCCAAATGAATTATAGTGCGACGTTTCGAGCCCGCTCTGGCTCCTTACGTTAGTTTACGGAGCACAAATTTTACTTCGGGGTTAAAGGAACATTGTATGAATTGTTTGCATTCTTTCGATTTCGGGAGTGTGGAGGTTTTAGAAGAGAGGATTAGGAATAAATATAAGAGGGAGTGTTTTGAGAGTATCCACATTCTAAGGAATCGAAATAATGTTAATTTAATGATAGAGTCGAGTAAATTAGATAACATTTATCATTCTTTATTAATTTAAGTTTTAAGGGGAAATTGGTAAATGGGAGAGGGGGGTTGGTGGTGGGAAGAGGAGGGATGGGTAGAGGGATGGGTATATATAAGGAGGGTAAACATTCTTTCCATTTCAGTCCCTGAGGAGGAGCCAGAGCGGGCTCGAAACGTCGGGCATATTTAAAATTTAAAGAATTTCTCAAGAAACGATAAATCCCGATAAACTCCTTAACCTCGACCCCGGGACCTCCGTAGGTCTCTATTATAAATTTATTTATTGTGTATTTACGATTTTTACTTTATATTCTTTATTTTATTTTATAATTATAATATATTTATGAATATATATTTTTATATATTCAATCATATTTATAGTGGGTCTATCATTTAACGTACGACAAAACTAGGTTTATTCATTTAATGTTATACCCTTTCGAATGCATTTTCATACAATTTATATATTGATGTAAATTTATATATTGAGTACATTACATAGAAAAATACTAATCACTGCTTTATGAAAATCTAAAAATCGCTTAAAGCTAAAACGCATCAATAAAATAAAATATGGATTTTTACCCCGCATTGTACAAAAAAAAACAAATAAAAGAGCCCTAATTCATTAAAATTCGTTCAGTAGATCATAAGATCTTGGCATTAGCATACATACACACATCCTACAGACATTTTATAAAAAAATTAAAATGTGATCCAAAAAACCTGACAACCCATTTCTAACTGCTTTTTAGAAAACCTTTTTTTTTACTATTGCAAAGCTTTCTCAAGGAGGAATCTATAGCAGTATAAAAAGTCTTATTTTAATAATTTGTCAAAGATTTTTACCCACAAAATAAATTCTCTCTAACTAACATAATTCTACTAAATTTCAAGCAAATTCATTGAAAAGAAATTATTTTAGAACGGTTGGAAAATTTTTAATAAAAGCACAAAAACAAATTAATTTATTATAACTATATAATTGAATTTGAAATAATACAAGTTATATAACAATATGATACATAGAAGAAATAATTACAAAATGTTGAAACCCAAATATATATAATGTTTTACATACAAACGAAGTACTGACTAATTACGAGTAGAAAAATTCGTATTTAGTCGCCAAAAGCTAATTCGCTTCTAATGCCTCAATTTAGTGCTGCTCAAAGGGTCAAATGAAAAATGTAAATGTAATGTAGAGCTTTGTCTGGGCCGTCTAAAACAAAACTTCTCAACAGTCTACAACAACAGAATGATCAGGAAACAGAAACAAGCGGCAAAGTAAAGAGGGTGCTGCCGTGCAGATTTACGACTAATTGGCTAATTAGATCCGAAATTTCCTGCATAGGATACGATAAAAAGTGTACAAGGAAAGAGAGAAAGAATTCAGTGATCACGCCATACTCAGGTGCGCATGTTATTGGTGAGTGACAGCATTTGTCGCATAATTGTGACATTGGGTTTGGCATCGAGTAGCGCGAGATGTATGACCGGTTTTCGGGCTAGAATCGCTTGATTTTTCCTATCTTGTTCGTTCTCTCTTTTACCTGCTATGCTCGATCTTTACATGCAATTCTACGTCTAGTTATCATTTTGATTTTTTTTTTATTTTCAATATTTGTTTTTTCACTTTCGATTACGTGCAAGTACGCTAATTCTCTCGATCGATATTCAAAAAAAATATCATTGCGTACTTTTCATTCTTCGCATTTTGGAAATCAATGCTTTCTACCCCATTTTATTTTTACTCACGATCATCAAGTTCTTCGATGAACTTGAAGAATTTGGAAATTTAGTGGCGATAAATTGACTTAATGTATAAAGAATATTATCCTCAACGAACGACGAAGTCAGAATATGAAGAAAATAAAGAATTCCTTTTAATGGAAAACCTTATCCATATATACATTATTTATTACAGATTTATTAAAAATAAAAATAAGTTCCATAAACGAAACTTTAAAAAAATAAAACTACGAGTTGAGTTTAAAATTTTGTAACATACCGTAGAATTAATGGAAAGTCAAAAAACCTTTTCAAAATCGTCAATTACACCAATCGCCATAATTGATGCAATTGAGTTTCAGCAATTCCTGCTGTGATGTATAAAATAATTTATGCTAGAGAATCAAGGCAAAAAACTAGCGTAGGTGAAACCACATTTATAGTAAATTTTTTCTCTCGCGCGAGCAACGTTCTTATGCACCTTGCTATCATTGGCAGCCTCCTTCAACACGTGTACTTAATAGTAATTACGATAATGGCAGCGACGATACTAGTAATGACGTAGATAAAACAAAGGAGCTGCTCTAATTAGTTCACGTGCGTGAATATGATCGTAGCTTTCTATGGAGGCAAGGACGTGCTCGCGTTTTACACTTAACGGTCATTAATAACCAATTAATGAACATTATTTTTCTCTTAAGCTTGATTAATGTTACATAGCCAGTTCACTAATTCTGTACTCCAACTCTGGCTTGAGGTTTTTTTCCCGGCGTAACATATTTGTTCACATGGTCTTTGATCGATAGCATTTTCATGTGTTTCGTTAAGTATACTGAATAAATATATCAAAACTAATAGTAGATTTGAATTTCGTGTCCAATTTCTATTCATAGTTCAGTCTACTTATATTTTTTAACGCCATAAAATTGTTTTTTTTTTTGTATCTTTTAATAACTTTGTAAACAACAGTAATTTGATGAAAATAGATACAAAGACAGTAAATTGCAAGAAATATAAGTTGTCTCTCTTTGTTACAGTTATTCATTTCGCTATTTTTTATTTACAAGCTTGACCTACATCTATCTACAATAACGTAATTAAAGAATTGCGTTCTATTTTAAATAATTATGTACGCTTGCTAGTAATTTGAATATACAGAAAGAGTATTTTTTTTATGTAAAAGAAAAATGTGAAAGTATTTTTTTTTAAGATTGGAACCAAAATTTTTTTAATAAGAATATTAATTTTTGCTTTTAATTTCGCTAAAGTAAAGCAAAAACGTTGCATCGTAATGGATTCCCGTAAAAAATACGAATGAGATTAACTACTTTTGAAATAGTTGAATGATTCATGGTCAATTCTGGTTAATTCTTACCATAAACAAATAATTCTCATTTTTGGCTTTATTTTTCCATGAATTAGGAAAAAATGTTTATGTAATTCAAGTGATCCATTGAAAAGAACAGCTCTTAGGCGACTTCAAGAGTGACGAGAGAACAGTTTTGCCATCAAAAGCAACTTGCGACAAAACTCACCTGGAAAACCGCCTCCTCGAGGATGATCTCCACGGCTTGTCGGATGAACTTCTCGTGGCTCTCTCGACTAAGCAAACTGCTGAAGCCTCCGGGGCCTAGGTCGTCCTCCATAGCGCAGCTTTCCTCGCTCTCCTCAAATAGCTCTTCTGTCCTGTTCGACTCAACAGCGCAGTCCCTGGGCTCGGTGCTTCTCGGTCGCTCTACTACCACCTCGGTCTCATGTTCTTGCAGCTGCTGCTGCCGCCGCCGCTGCTGCTGCCGTGCCTCATTGTGCGCTGGCATCCTCTTCTCAGTCGACTGGGACGGGCGCAGATAGTATAGTGTGAGGGTATGTGCAGCTCTCGAGGCACCTCTGCGCTCGGCTTGCTCTGTCTGCCCGTCCGCGCTCGGCCTCGGCTACCTTTATACGGCGTAACGCGCCGTCGAGGGCCGCGAAAGTGCAAGGACGCCAGTTGTAGTAGTAGTTGCGCGCGACTCCAGCTCTGCGTGTGTACGTCGACTGTCGACTGCCGATTACGCTGTCAGCGTAGTTGAAGCGCGAAAAGATCGACTCACCCGGTCGCGTCTACCGGAACCGTGGAGATTCGCGGGGGACCGTACCGAGGCCGAAGTGTGTTCGGAGCGCGCTCCTATTATTTTCGGTGCTGTTGTTCTGTATATGTGGTATGGCGACTCGCGTGGACTCGGTCCTCAGCGGATTAGAGATGGATGTGCGAGAAGATTGGCACTTTCGACGCACAAGTAATTTTTAATTTTCCGCGGCTGCTACGTTAGCAAGGGATTTGATAAAATCTACTGTACTTATTACTTCTTTAAATTATTAAAAAAATATCGTAAGCTTATTGATGATATAATTCGAAAGAATTGACAGTACAATTAAGATTTTTTTATCAGACTAAGTACGATTTTTAAAATTATTTTTAATAATTAGAACTTTTCTAGATATATTCACTTTAAATAAAATTTTTATGCAAAAACGATTGCTTTCGCAGTAAAAATGCTATGATGCTGAAACAGTAGGAAGCGCTATAAACTAGTAAATAAAGTACTTTCCGCATGAATCAAATGCAAATCGTTTGTCAAGGCGTCAGCAGTTGGAACAAATCACTCTGAATAAACTTACTTCTTTAAACTGCGCTCAAAAAATCTGACATCTGAGTTTTCATTTTTCCGAGTACTTTACATCTGTTTGTCTTTGTTTTAGCTTCGATTAGCGTTTCTGTCCTTTATTTAAATATTGCAAGTTTGATCGATTTACGAACATGTTTTATCTTATTATTCTTCACCGATCGCGTCCTTCGCATTTTATCAATCGACGTTGCCTAATCGCATTAGTTGTAAGAACTTTTATGTGTGCAATTATCAAGTTTTTCCGGTATTTTTATAGTTCGCTTTTTATGACTAAAAAATCTTGAATTTCAATATACGTTGCCTTGATTTTTTGCATCTGAAGATCCTCTTTCCTCGATACTTCCGCGT
This sequence comes from Megastigmus dorsalis, assembly GCA_900490025.1. Classification (NCBI taxonomy): domain Eukaryota; kingdom Metazoa; phylum Arthropoda; class Insecta; order Hymenoptera; family Megastigmidae; genus Megastigmus; species Megastigmus dorsalis. The sequence continues at coordinate 14,538 of UELU01144480.1, forward strand.
TTACTTCGCTCAAGTAACGTCGAGTGGCTTTTAATTTTGATGTTTATAACGTACAGATATATTACTTTAAATTGTAAACTAAATGGAATTAATCATTTCGTACTATTGAGTAATAGGAATTGAGCTTCTGTTCTGCATCACATATTATTTGCACTTTTACTATTAGCGATGTTACTCATGTAATATGATTCATTTTTACTTTGACTAATTTAGCGCCATGCTAGCTGTTAACGTATAATATTAGTCTTTTTTTCTATTTTCATTATTATTGTACTTGTTATTAGATATTTTACTTGTATCTAGCACTATCTGACCAAACTTGTTTGTAAAGTGTTACTACATCATTTCGCATTCATGACCTATTATCACCTATTTTCACTATTTTTTTCTTCAATATCCACTTTTCATGCATCGCCATGAATATTTCTACCGTATTACCATCAATTATTCAATAAAAATCAATTAAAGTTTTGAAAAACTGGGTATTTCTAATGATGTTTTTTCAACATTCTCAATAGCTAGTCGTTAACCACACGGTAATTATAGATTTTTTTATTTTTTTTGCACCAATAAGTGTACATTAAACTGATTTGTTTCAGTATGATTTTCATACGCTAATGAAAAGCGTCGCGGGAGTTCGCTTGAATTTTAATCTCCGAGTTCGATCGCACATACGATCACCATTATTCTGCGTGCCATTCATGAATTCACTAATTTATTCGATAATTTATTTGCTTACCTATACTGGGCAGTCACGTTGCTGCTTTTTTCTCGCGTTCCGCATTATTTGTTAAAGTGGGACGTACTACACTTTCTTTTAGATACCACTTAATAATTACAAAATATTTTTAAGCTACAAATATTGTAAAGTAGCAAATTTATTGTGGATAAAAATATGTTTAACATATATTTTGAAAGAATACTTCGCTTTTTGAGCTACTTTAGTAAAGTAGTCCTTTTTTGCTATTAAATAATAAAAACTTTCATATTTTCATAATTAAGAAATTAAGAAATATATTTCAACCACGATGGCGTCGGGAGAGTAAGAACCTCTCAACAAGCTTTATAAAAAATATCATAAATCTTGCCCCAAAAACACAACCTCTCAACATGAAGAGGAAATTCTAAATAAGACAGCGATAAATCTGATCGCGATTATAAAACTGAAGTAATCAGAAGAGATACGAAAGGCAATTCTAGAGAATTAGTACAATAACTACATAATGTAACAGTATGTGACGAGGCAGCTGAATGGTAATTTATAAAATCTGAAAATCTTCTGCTAAAACAATTAAATAAAGGACTACAAGATAAAAATAGACTGTTTAAGGAATTATTAAATAATCAAAAAGAAAAAGAAACGCAAAATAAAGTAGTTACAAGATCATATGCTGAAGAAACAAGTGATCAAAACCCACAGCTAATTCGTGTGCCAAAAATAATTGTTAAAAAATTTTTAACACATTTATTTAACTAAATTCTAATAGCGATTTTGAAATATTTACCTTGTACAGATCACACGATTTACCTAAACTAGAATTCAATTTGAATTTGAAAATTTATTTATTACAAAAAAGAAACATTAAAAATCACTTTATAATTGGCGACTGTAATATAAACATTTTTTAATCCAATTACATAAGTCAGAATTTACTAAATAATTTCTTTTGAAAAGGGTTTTTCCCTGGTTTTGTAAATACGACTATACGACTAGACCATATAATTTAGGTTGCAAAAATAGATCATGCATTAACAATATATTTATTAAAAAAACATTAAGGTGGGTCCGGAGTGATAGCAAAGTAGTGATAAATGCATGAAAATTAAATAGTATATTGTATAATTCATTAAACGATTACCTGCAAAATTTTAACTCATTTTACCATCCCGTTGTGGACAAAAAATCATTCATCAAAGTTGGCACTTCTAATATGAAGCGTAATGGAAGTTTGTACACGATAGCTATTTACATTGAATTTAGTTATTCTTAAATAAGTGATATCAATTTAAAAAACATACTACTTAAAAGGAAAAATATTTAGCTATATCTTACAGTTTGAAAAATTGCACTTTACCAACTATTAATATTAGTTTTTCTGCAATATATACCCGACAAACACGAAACGTTTTTAAAACGTTTTATAGTCGTTTTATTTGTAACCTTATAACGTTATCACGTAAAGTTTTACAAACGTTTTAAAAACGTTGTAAAAACGTTATTTTGGCCGCTAAATTTGTACCTAAAAGGTTAACTAAATTTCTACAAACGTTGTAAAGACGTTGTTCAAACGTTGTAAATACGTTACTATTATACAAAC
>UELU01144487.1:0-12483 GCA_900490025.1 Megastigmus dorsalis
AAACTATTTCGTTTAAAAAATTTGGTCTAGCATCAATACGGTTCATCATTAATTCGGCAAATTCCAGTCTTCGATCGAAATCATCCTCGTTCAACTCCTGTACCAATTTCACTTTATATGGATGAAACTTCTCGAGTTTCATTATTCTGTGAACAGAAGTTTTACAAACACCAGTTTCAGCAGATACTTGTCTAACGGAGGTTCCAGGATTTTCAACGAAAGATAATGCCACATTCAAAGAGGTTTTATGATCAGTCACTGTCTTCGGTCTTCCACTTTTGGGTCGATCTTTAACACTACCAGTTTGCTCAAAACGAGAAACAGTTTTTCCCACTGTCTTTTTCGAAATTCTTGGTTGCAACGGTAGCCGGACTTCTGCGTTAAACAGATCCGCAACTCGCCGATATGACCTAACCATATTACCCCATCCTCGCATCATGAGGATGCTTATTCGTTCACGTTCTGTGAGACGATTCATTCTCAAATACAGAAAACGAAACTAAGAAGAAACAAAAAGAATCAGTGCGTTGATAGAACTAATTCAGAATGAAAACAACAAATACATCAAAATCGATAATTATCTTATAAATGCATACCTGAATATTCACAAAAATTGACCTCTTTGTCTCATGATTAGTTTAGGTGTGCATATGGGAGGGGTTCGGGTTTTCTCTTAAAAATTGTGAATTCGGCCAAAAACCTTCCTGAGTGTGAATCTGAGATCATATTTGTAAAATTTGTAAATGACCTTTGGACAAGTTTTCTGGAATGAAGAAGCATGGTTCTCGTTCAAAAAACTCGACTTGACCTTCAAATGACCCTAAAGGTCAAACCCAAGGTCAAGTTCAAGGTCACCATCGGATGCGCCGTTTGATTTGCGGAAACTTTTGTATTCAAAGTTTATTTTCTAACACTCCTAGTTTTCGAGTTATGGGCTGCTGAACACCAATTTCAGCTTATTCAAAGATCTGACCTTCAAATGACCTTTGGGCTACATTTGACACCCCATGTTATTTATACCTTTGAATAGGAAATTTTTCCCGCTTTCCATTTCCGTAATAAAAAGGGGGGGGGGGCTCCCATTGAAAAAATTCGACTTGAACTTCAAATGACCCTGAAGGTCAAACCCGAACCCAAGGTCAAATTCAAGGTCACGATCGGATGCGCCGTTTGATTTGCGGAAACTTTTGTATTTAAATTTTTTTTCTAGCGCCACTAGTTTTCGAGATTTTTAGGTGTGTCCATACTTTTGGGACACCCAGTACATTAAACAATCGATTTAGTTTTGTTCAAATCGGTCAAAAACTCGACGAAATATAAACTGTAAAAGATTCAGTACACTTTTGACTCTAAAAGACCCAATTTCGAGGTTAGGGATCTGAAGGTTTTGAAAATCCTCATATTTTTTTATATCAAAAACAATGAGCTTTACCCGAAAAAAATGATGAGGGGGCACTACTTATCGAGCTAGACCCTTTGAAAATTATTTATTTAAATTTCTTGCACAATTATTGAGTTATAATTAAATATGTTTAATTACTCAATTAATTTATATTTTATTACATAGAATTTGGTTTGGGGAAGCTAAATCAATAAGTAGCAACGGTTTTTTTATACTGACAAATACGCCGCCGGCACCGGGAAACGCTTGAGGAGCCTTGTATCAGGAGGCAAGTGCCTTACCGCCTCATGCTCTTATTTATATATGGCGTCAGGAACATTTCAATGCTTAAGTATATTCATATGTAACGTCGGATGAAAATAAATGGTTTTAATCATTTATCTATCAAATAAGCCTCGCATGTTTTCATGGAACAAATGTGAAGTACATATTAGTTGACGTACAAAATTTTTTATTGAGATTAACCTTTAGAGGGCGGGGGTCGTCGATATATCGACCACCTGAGGTACAAGAGATTATTTGGTGTTTCCGGATATAGTTTAGCATACTGAATAAGGGAAAAATAGTTTAAAAAATCGTGAAAGCTGTTTGACCTTGAAAATCGTCCTTTCAAGGTTAAAACATTTTTTTTTTGGCATTTTGGATTCAAAGTCGATAGTTCCATGTTTTTTGATGCCCTGATTCCGAAAAAAATAGTTAAAAAAATCTTGGAGGTACCCTTGACCTTGAAAATGGACATATTAAGGTCAATCTTTTTTTTTTGCTATTTTGGAGTCAAAGTCGGTATATCAATGTTCTCTTATGCGCCGAGTACGAAAAAAACTGTGAAAAAAATCCTAAAGGCATTCTAGACTTTGGAAATCGCCATGTTAAGGTGAGATCTATTTTGCTATTTTTTACCCAAAGCCGAAATATCTATGTTGTTCTGGACGGATCCTCGACTTGGATATGACCATTCCAACGTCAAATTCTGTCTTTTACTATTTTACCCGCCAAGTTAGCATATTCACATTATTTGATATACTAAGCGCGGAAATATCGTAGTGCGTATCATAAAACTCACGTCATATCCCAATGTGGATCGTTCTGAAATGGCAAGCATCGAAAGTTTTTATCAGCGAGTTAGCACTGAGTTCTTTCTTTCTTCTAGAGGCCTAACATTGTCTATTGTCGGATTGCATTAGGTAAATTTTTTGTGACTAGAATTCTTACAATATATCTTTATTTCTTAGCATCATCGTCAGTTTTTGACATAATTATCCAAACATTCTATCAGATTCTTATCTTTGATAAAAGGGCTGGAAATGAAGTTTCGAGTAGTAGCGAGTCGAGGAACAAGATTCAGATAATGAAGAAATTGTCGAAAATGATTTGGAAAGTAATTATGACGAGAGTCAAATTTTTACGGACGCAAATTTTTACCCATCAATCAAAAATTTCGAAGGTAGTCCCAAAATAAATCCAAATATTTATATATCGGGAAATAATCCAATTGATGATTTCAATTATTTTTGTGATTCTTCTCTACTTCAAAATATTATCGACGAGACCAATCGCTATGGAACTCAAAATCATGAAATAGAATCTTCACATATGAAATCTTGGAGTCCTCTTACGAAAGATGACTTAGAAAAATTTCTCGGTCTTTCGATTCTAATGGGCCATGTTCAGAAAGGCAATCTGAAAAGTTACTGATCTATAGATGCCTTACTATACACTCCAATTTATTCTCAAATAATGTCTCGGGATAGATATACTCAAATACTGCGTAATTTACATTTTCACGATAACCAAGAAGTTCTGAATCACCCTCTGGCAAAACTAAAGCCAGTAATAGATCACCTACAGAACAAATTTTCAGAAGCTCTTATTCCAGGCAAAATTTTGTGCTTAGATGAAAGTCTGTTATTATGGAAAGGTAGACTGCGATTCAAACAATTTATTCCCTTGAAGAGAAATCGCTTTAGTATCAAGATTTTTATGATAGTAGACTGTGAAACTGGATTCATATTGGGCTTTGTTGTTTACACTGGTGCGGACACCGAGTATCACAAATTTGGTATGGGTATTACCGCAGATATCGTCGCTCATTTTTTACAACCTTATTTTGATAAGGGTCATGTTATGTATGTAGACAATTGGTATACATCTCCTACATTAGCAGAATTTTTGCATGAACGTGATACCAGAATATGTGGTACTGTGAAAGCCAATAGAAAGGGAATGCCAAATCTAGACGACAAATTATCTCGAGGTGAAGTACAAGTCGCTCATAATGATACATGGATGGCACTGAAGTGGGAAGATAAACGTAGTGTTCGCATGCTCACAAGTGTGCACGAACTTGAATTCTTCGCGACTGGGAAAAAACATTATCGAACAAAAGTAGACATTATCAAGCCGAAATGTGTTCATGATTACAATCAAAATATGGACGTTGTTGATAATATCGATAGACAATTATTCCAAAACGGAATCAGTGAGAAAAACTATGAAGTGGTATCGCAAGCTCTTTTTCCATCTTCTTGATCTATATTTATCCAATGCTCATGCTTTGTACAAAATGAGAAATGAAGGGCCTATATCATTTCCTGCTTTTAGATTAGCGGTTGTTAGGTCATTATTAAAACTTGATCCTAATGAAAAATACGATTGCAACAATGATTCTCCCATTCGATTAGTTGGCCGACATTTTCCGAGGCGTGATACAAGTCGAAGGTGTCACATGTGCTTCTTGCGTAAGCATACAAGTTGAACGATCTACATGTTTCCCACTTGTGATGTTCCTCTATGCGCAGCACCATGCTTTGAAGAGTACCACACGCAAGTCAGATTACCATAAAGTCAAGCGTGAGAGGCAAGGGGACTCACGAAAATCAAGCACCCCGACGTGAGAGGCAAGGGGACTCACAAAAATCAAGCACCCCGACGTGAGAGGCAAGGGGACTCACGAAAATCAAGCACCCCAATGTGAGAGTCAAGGGGACTCACGAAAATCAAGCACCCCGAAGGGATCATTTTTTCGCCACGTCCACGTCGTTGGTCCTGGGTCACGCTAAGGGCGAAGGGCGGGAAATTTCTTCTATAAAATTCAAGACAGATTCTAGTTTTTCGAGAAACCTTATTTTAGAAAGGCATCATCCCCCGTCATTTTGATAAGAGCGGCTAAAGGAGCTATTGTGTATCTTCAGGGATGTAGTTGGAGTTGACTGCGCTTTTGGTAGACGAAAGATCATCATTTTGGGTCAAGCATGCGTTTGAGATTTTTTTCATTATTTTTTAGTATTCAGCGCATCAAAAAACGTGATTATGCCGACTTGGAGGCTGAAATCGTGAAAAAAACAACTTGACTTGATTTTTTCTAAATTATTTTCACTATTTTTCTGGTACTAACCACATGAAAAAACATACATATTTCAATTTTAAGCTTGAAGTACGTAAAAAAAAATTTTTGACCTTGAAATGGCGATTTTCAAGGTTAAGATTTCCTTCAGGATTTTTTTACTATTTTTTTCGGATTCAGCGCATCAAAAAACATAGGTATACCAACTTTTGGTCTTAAATGAAAAAAAAAAATTTTTTAGCATGGGCCTTACCGTTAAGGTCGGGGATGGTCGATATATCGACCACCTGCCGGACCGGGGTCGTGAAATAAGTAATCAGTTGATGTTAGATACAAATTTTGGGTTAACTAAAAAGTCGATTTATACCAAAATTTTCCCGTTCTCTAAAGGTTAATAAGCGAATTCATAATATAATACGGTACCAGTCAGCGCTATTCACTCAGACTTGCCGTCGGCATGATTTAAATATTTTATTTTATGAAAAGTTTCATAAAATTTTTTTGGTGTACCTGGTCACCTTAATCTTATTAATCGTATTAGAATGCTTGTTCTTAAGATTTAATTTAACTTTTTAGTCGACTTTGTATGATTTTTTAAAGACGAGATACCAAAGTTTCAAGATTTTCTAATTTTAAATGACGAAACTCAGTGTAAAATGTGAAAATAACAGAATATACGTTTTTTTTCTACAAATTGCGATATGTCGACTTCAAAATACTACATCCAATTAACCAAAAAATATTAATATCATACTAAAACTTTTTCGATCGAAAATATTGAGTTTAAAAAAAAAGTATAATTTTTAAATCGATATCTAGTCCAATTCCAGACATTTAGATATGTAGCTTATTTAATTTTTTCAAGGAAGTTTACAGGAAGCATTTCAAGTTTAATGGGTTAAGTTGCAACGAGCGTGTAAGGAGCTTCTTTATACCTCCCAAAATGACGGATCAAGAGTCTGCGTTAACTGGCGCTCCAGTAGTAGGAAAAACTGATCCAGGCGGTGTCTCAAGTGCTCCTAGTGATGAATACTGTATGCATGTTTCACCTCGACTGGACTTATGGCGCTCCTTAATCTTGTCGAGACCAAGAGAGCCCGGCACCGCCCGTAAGCTACTGCCTCGCTACATCAGCACTCCGAGTAGTTTGTACGTGCTAACGCGTCTGTTTAGGCCCACCCTCTCGCTTTATATCTGGCACACCAGGGTAAAGAGTAGAGGTATCAGATATGGGTGCTCCTCTGCATCTGTTACGGGATCTCGCGGCTGTAGCCAGGGGACTACCCTAGGAGATAGCAGATGAGAATACGAGTGTCCAAAACTGGTGCATTAGGAACCCTTCAGGATACGCTGCGGAAAGAAGAGTCGCACGCGGACCATTCTTGGCCAAGTAGCCTATTTAGGGCCTGGAGATTCCGAATCCGATGAGAGGTCGATGACTGAAATACGATATACCAGTGAGTGACCACTCGCGAAGTCGACACCGGAGGCCCTCTACTACTACATATGCGCTCGATTGTATGCGTGCGCCGCGTTTTAAGACATAGACGGCAAACTAACAATCGACAGTTCTAATCTATATTTCGTTTATTTGTTGTATGTTGCAGATATCAGCCTATGTACTGATGTCCTAAAGAACCCTGGCCTGCTGTAGCACGTTGAGAGGGGCGGGGGGGCACAAGTTTAATAATTAAGTTCTCTGACAGTATATGCTAGGACACAGACAAGTATACGCGTGTTTACTATTTTCACTTTTCCTGCTTTTCACATAGTACAGTAGGTATTGAGCACATGTACTGTAAGTAAAATAATAATGAAATTGTACATACGCTTCGATAAGAGCATCCATTCTTCCACCTTGTTCGACATTCCCGCTCATAAGACCACTCATCATATTTTGCATAGTAGGATCAGATAGCATTTGTCTGGCCATATTCATTAATGCAGGATTACTTAATAGTGAGCTAAGATCCATATTAGGAACGCTTGAGCATGTATTACTAACTTCTAAAGATCCAATATCTTGTAAACCAAGTTTTTCTTCAGCAACCAGTAAATTATTCCTCAGACTTTCATTACCAGGTTCTAACTCTAATGCTTTTTGATAACTTTCTTTTGCTTCTTTGTACTTATTTAAACTAGAATAAGCTAATCCTAATCTACCATATGCCTTACTATAAGTTGGATCAATGGATAAAGCAGTATGGCAATCATTTATAGCCTGATGATGGTTTCCAAGTTTGCTGTACACAGCCGCTCTATTGCAGTAAAAAACTGCATTATTTCCATCAAGTTCAATTGCTCTGCAAATATAAAAAGAACATAGGTTTAGTATTTATAATTTTTACATAATTTTAAATAATAATGAACAAAATTGCAACAATTGAATTCAAACAAAAATATTAGAATAGAAAATTAAATGTATTTGAAAATGGTTGTATTTTAACTGTTTTTTATAGGGTAGGATTCTTTATAAGTAATTTCTTTATTAATAAATTTATTTATTAGACTATAAATTGTGATGGTTTTCGAATCCTAAACCCTCACTGCCTTCCGAAACGAAAAAGCAACCACGTGGTTTGCGTCTTGCGAGTTCCGTTTAAAAGTGCGGCACCACGATATAAGAGAACGTAAGCCATATCCATTTGATTCTACACCGAGTGTGCATGCAAAAAAGAGATGCAACGAGAGAGAGAGAGAGAGAGAGAGAGAGAGAGAGAGAGAGAGAGAGACAGAGAGAGAGAGAGAAAATGAAAAAGCAGGACTTCGTCAAGATTTTATCGGTTGTTCGGGTTTTCAAATAGTGATCACGACCGAGGACCATTCGACTACCAATTATGAGTGCGAAGTGCCCCAAAGTAAAGTACATTGAAAGCTACCAGTCTGAATGTGTTTGAAGTAACCCAGCTCTGCTCAAAATTTTTATTTACTCCTCCCCAGACTATGAATTCATATATTATAAATTTTAATTTTCCAAAAAAAATATTAGGTATCAAGTTTTTTTCTGAATATAGTTATGATCAAAGTAAATGTCTAAATACTTGGGTTTCTCTACCCTTTTTATTACATTATTTTTTACGTCTCAGGTAAGCTATCACAATAGTTCACAAGTCTCGTCTCTTGAGCGAAAATTAGATTTGCAGTCGTCCCAGCTGGAGGGTCTGCATAATGATCGGCTCAGGTTGCTTCAGGAAAATTCGGCACTAAAAGATCAAATCAACAAACTTTTGCGCAAGACATCGACCATGGTTGATGATATCTCGCTCTGGACTAAGCAATCTACTTGTAATAAGTTAACTAATATTGACGAAAATGAACATGAAAACTTAAATAACGAGTCACAGGGTTTTGTCTCCTTAAGCTCCGAAACAAAATCTTCACCGTTTCACCGGTCACGCCGTGAGAGCTGTATCGCGGGTTGTATAAATGGTGATGTGTGCTGCGGACTGCTAGCAAATGGAATTGTTGATGATGCCTCGACGGCTGCAAATCTTAATAATGTTGCGTTCGTAGTACTTAGCACTGTCCTTCCTACTCTTGAGAGGGAGAATATCGTTGGTGCTCGCGACTTACGCTCTTGTCAGAATATGATTATACCGCATTATATAAACCGGCATATTTAAATGTGAACACAGCCGCACTTTCACGCAATCCTATAGAATCAAAGCAAATTAACGTTGTAACGCGTAAACAAAAACAATTAGAAAAAATAATATTAACAAGATAAAAAGGTAATATAGAGTAAATGCAATAAACTCAAAATTAATTATGCTGAAAGTAGTACAGACGATGGTGATGTAGAAGCTTCAGTGTGTACACCATTAGTAAAAAAAGGGAAACCGAAGACAAAAATGAAACCTCAGACTTATCAAGTAAAACTTAAACAAACAGAAACCGAAGCTAGTAATAGCAAAGATAGTAATTTTGGATTGTCATCATTGGGAGAAGCAGAAGGAAATGTCAAATCGCAAATGACTAAAAAAGAACAATTACAATCATTGTCCACTAAAGAAATAGACGAGAGTGAAAGTTCTCATAGTGATAAGAGTTTAGAAATTAAGTCTAATACTACTAGTAAAAGCGAGAATAATATAATAGAAAGTAGAGAGTTAATACAATGCCGAAGTGACAAGATTGTCTACTTTGTCTCAAATTATGGAGACCCATGTGACCAAGGAGCAAAGAAGTTAATGACGTCAAATAAATTAGCATTAAATCAAAATTTTGAATTACGTAGTATTAATGCATTCAAGCGTGTTAATAATAAGTTTTTGTTTGGACTGTGTATACGTGAGAGCATGTCGTAATCCCAACTAATAACTAAGAATAATATTAAGACGACTTTAACACTATTACGCGATTTATTAATTAGTAAAAATCTAAATCAGTATAGCCAAAAGTACACATATAGAAAATCTTAAATGGAGTGAAGTCTCGGGGCGTAAGCGGGAGGCGGGGAGAGTATCGAAATCGAGGCGACCGCATTCTTGCACGATTCACCTTACCAGTAAAAACCGCGTTTTTGACATCCTTCGCGCTAACGCGCTTATTCCAACAACTACCTCATTACCAACGACATTAAGTCCTCTCCTCTTGGCTCTGAGTCTGCCACACACTTGCCAGATCGTATAATTTAAATCAGTGAACTACTGCAGCCCGAAGTCTATAGTGAATTATTGAGCTTAAAGCAATTGGCTTTACGGCTTGGCTTTATATACATCTGGCACAGTGGTGGCAGATTTTAGGTTAGGAGGAAGGGTGGTGAGCACGCATATCGCAACCTTCGATGCAGCCTTGGGGGTTATTGCTGATGCATACTGTAAAGGGAATGCGCGCTCTGTCCCTGACTTTCAGGAACAGAAGCAGTTACTGGTGTGGTGAAGGAGAGTGGACTGAAAGCGGGCTTTTTTAATGTTAATTCTCTAAGAGCTTACATTGGGTAATTCCATCAATTTCTTAGCGATAATCCACACTACCATCTTTTCGAAATCGCCGAGTCGTGGCTTGGCACAGTCGTTGATGAGACTCATTCAGATCGATGGGTTTAGTATTTTACGTCAGGATCGTAATGTGAATGGTGGAGTTTCTCTTTATATTCGTAATGATTATAAAGTTAAAATCCTTGCTAAAACCAATAGCACAAAACCAGGTATTCCTGAATTTATCTTGTGTGAGGTTCAAAAGGGTAACACGCCACCAATCCTAGTTGCGAGTTATTTATCGGCCTCCGAAAATTGCTTTTAATTGCGATTCTGACTTCTTCGGTTCTCTGAGAGACCATTGTGATAATTACAGCTATAAGTTGATTATGGGTGATCTGAGTGCAGATCTATTATCGATGACTGGTGATTCTGAGTTCGTTCAGTGATTAGCTGACGAACTCTCAGTTAGGTTCATCCAGCATGGCTCGACGCATTATACTGAGACATCTCAAACATGGATTGACATAATGTTTGTAGACGATATAGCTACTGTGCTTGACTCTGGGAATAGTCTGGCGCCCTTTAGCAGCAAGCACAATATCATCGATATTAACATTGATATTTAGATTGCGTCTCATGCTAAAGAGAATTTCAGCTTTAAAAGCTATAATAAGATAACCTCGGCTGAATTCAATGAGTTGTTGTGTCGCTGCGATTAGTCGATTTTTTCCACAAATACTTTAGTGTTTGACTTCGACATAAATAGGGCGCTGGAATGTCTGAACGCTAATCTATTGAAAGCTATTAATGAACGTGCTCCGTTGAATCTGTAACGCTTCGTAGAGGAAAAGCTCCATGGTTGCGCGTAGACGGTATAAAAGGACCGGGACTACTGAGCTCCTGGATTAATTTAGATTCACCCCGGAGGAGCTCAACTCTCACTTTGCGGGTGTGTCAGTCCCATCCAATGAGAATATAGATAATGTAATGGATATCATACAGTCAACGTCTTATGACAGTTTTTCTTTTCAATCAGTTTCCTTTCCAGATGTAGTTCTCGCCATGTCTCATTTTTCATAGCAGGCGAGGGGTGCGGATGACATACCGCAGAGTGTTGTAATGAAGTCCCTGCCAGTGTTGGGGAATTATATAGTTTGTTTATTCAACTCCTCATTTGCTCACGGAGTCTTCCCGAGTACCTGGAAATAGGCACAGCTAGTGGCTTTAAAAAAGATTTCATCTCCATCCTCGGTTTCAGACTTTCACCCTAGCGCCCTACTGTGTTTTCTTTCCAAGGTGCTTGAGAAGATTGCACACTTTTAAATTATCAGCTATCTCTCCGGAGCCGGCATTATTTTCAGGCAGGGTTTAGACAGCATCACATTACTCAGACAGCCCTATTTAAACTAACTGATGATATACGCTTAGGCAGTGATAGCAGGATGATAACCTTGCTGTTGCTCTTCGACTTCAGCTAGGGGTTTGACACAATCTTTTCTTCGAGACTGTTGAGCAAATTGCGCGATCTCCGGCTCTCGAGGTCCGCACTCCTGTGGATTAAATCGTATTTACAAGGATTAAATGGTATTTACAAGGCCGCCACAGCGCGTTCTATCTAAAGATGGTTGTTCCTTGTGGGTTGAGGCAAATTTAGGCGTACCGCAAGGGTCAGTCCTCGGGCCTTTACTCTTCAGTCTCTACATCAATGACCTTAAAGACCTCTTTGACCGTGGGGAGGTCAAGAATATATGCCGATGACCTCCAGATTTATCTGCAAAAATGCGAGATAGTGAAAGAGCGCATGCCTTCTCAGCAGAAAAAATAATTCCGATAATAAATGACTAGATAACACGGCCGCTAGAGAGCAGCGGACAATTAAGGGGAGGTTTCGTGCAGGTTTCTTAATTGTGAACTCTTTGAGGGCGCACATTTATCAGACCCATCAATTTATTTCTGTTGGTTCGTATTATGACCTTTTCGGCGTTGGTGAGACCTGGCTGGGGCCGGGTGTAAATGATGACGTCATTAAGATCAAGGGATACAAAGTAATAAGAGAAGATCGGAATATAAGGGGAGGTGGATTTGCGCATTTTATTAAATCTCATTTTAAATGTAATATTTTAGCTACATCTGACACTGAGCAGAGTGTCACATTTTTTAAATATTACATTAAAATAAAGGCGGTCACCGTCTCAATGCTGGCAAGACCAAAGCAATTTTATTTGGTTCTAGTACATATGTTAATGATTTGGTTAAAATGGGATTGTCAGACGTTGGTATGGGGAGCGGAGCGCTTGTGCCTTCATCCGACACCGTCGTGAGCCTCGGTGTTACATTAGGTAGTAAATTAACGTGGAAACCGCAGATCGACTGTATAACTAAAAAAGTCAACTAAACCCTTTACAGCCTGCGGTTTATAAGGGCATGTACCACCGAGGCCTTGCACAGAAGACCGGTTGAAGCTCTAGTTATAAATCATCTTGATTACTGTACTGTAGTGTGTCTTGACACGTCCGACGAGCAAAGAATACGTTTACAGAGACTGAACAACACATCGGTTCGATCTATACAGGCTGTTAATAAACAGAATATCACACTCTACGGAATCGGATAGAGCGCAAAATTCTAAGCAAAAAATCACTAAGAAATTTTTCGATGCGACCAATAATTACTGAGTAATCGTCGATTGAAAATCAGTCAAGCGGGCCAATCAGCGTAGAGCTATAGCGGCAAGGCGGACGGAGTGGGGAGGCCCGCCTAGCACTTCCCCGCCGGCGGCGGCCGCTCTCGCCGTCTCTCTTCACACCGTCATGCAT
>UELU01144491.1:0-34617 GCA_900490025.1 Megastigmus dorsalis
GTGTGTGTGTGTGTGTGTGTGTCTGTGAAGTGAGGGAAAACCGCGCGAGCGTACCTAGTAAGTGCACTCGTTTTCTAGATGCTACACTCGAGTCTGCCCATCTGGTACGTGTGCACATCCCTCTCTCATTTACATTTTCAGGATGACCCCCCCCCCCTCCCCCCTTCTCATTTCTTTTTTGTTTGCGCGATAGCGGACGAGTGGCCCACACAATCAATGTGCGTTTTAGTCGTCGATGATCGGCCTCGTGGGAGAGGATTAATTTAGCTGGACAAGTGGCTACTAATGAATTTCGGTCGCACCTGTGAAACGGAGAATTTTACGTTAAAAGACTATACCTGTAGGTTTGTTACAAGTCGCATTAGTTTGTGCGACTTGATTTAAATTAAATAATTACTTTTGATACAAAACTCCAAGAACTTCTTTAATCTTTCAATAAGCTAAACAAACGATAGAGTCACAACCTAGCGTAAATACATTTTTCAACTAAAATCAAGTAACACACTGACGAAACTGCTCGAAATGCTCTCGCAAGCCATATAATAGTCGTGTCAGCGAAAATAAAGGGGCGACGACGAGAAAAAAAAAAGGAACGAATGGGAATCCAAATACTAGATGCAAAGGGATTAAAAGTTGCGCATTGGTATCGCGTGCCGTCCACCCTCTCTCTCTCTTTCTCTCTCTCTCATTCTCTCTTTCTATCTATATATACATGTATACAGAGCCGTTGTCGCTGCGACACTGACTGCAGAGGATAACGGCGTGGGTAAATACATATATACATATATATATATATATATATACGATATAGGTAAGCGCGCAGGAGAGAAACTAATGCAAATTCCGGCAGTCCAGCGCTTTGGCGATTTGCATGTTTATAAGCAAACGCTATATATATCCAAACAGGTACACACACATATACACGCATATACGGGTGTCGATTCGAGAGCTGGGGTATATATATATAGGCAAAAACATATATATGTACATGTTTGTGCATGTGTATGTGTGTGTACACGTATCGCAACCCATAGAAATATACGACGAATTGGCAATTTGGCAGTTGGCGAGCGCTTTAATCAAGCGAAACACAACGACGATTGCTGCGGATACGTATATATATAATATATATATATATATATATACATATATTCCATTGAGCAGCGGTGGAGCCACGGCCAAAGGATAATTTTCCATCGACGAAAACGCTGCGAATTGTGTATGCGTGGTGTATGTGTATGTGTGCATAGTGATGTGCCTTTTCACGCGGATTGACGGAAACTATTTTGATCCTGAAGGTATAGAGTTCGCGCTTTCGATGACCATTGTGTATAAGGAACTGAATTAGTCCTGGTCGATATCATAATTACGCTGATCATCCTTTGATATGGGGAATGAAATTGCTTGCAAAGGTTGGGAAAGAGTATATCGAAAAATAATCTGACGCGTGAAAAATAGCTATACGGAGCAATAAATGAATTTTGATTCTGAAGAAAATATACATTAAGGTAAAACTAGCATTCCATAATTTGAATTTTTATTCAACTAATTAAATACTCCACACACACACACGTACAAAATACTGAATCCGTGCCATAATGTATGCCTTTACATAGACATTACGCACAAAAGGATTTTGTACAAAGCTATTGAATACATCTATTCCATTCTGATGTGTTTGATCATTCATCGCATGACGATCTATATACTCCAATAAGTATTTACACTGACTATATGGCCAGGTTATACGAGTACAGGTTCACATAATTCTGCGCGTTCAAACGCTTATGTGTGCCCCGGCTATTTGTAATGATGCCTGGATTATTTTGCATTGCACGGATGCGTTCCGCGAAAATCGGGAATTCATGCGAAGTTACGAACAAAATTATCGATACTTTGTTCACGTTACAAAGTCGAATCGTACGAAATTTGTAAATTTCATTTTATTTCTAATAATTCCTCCACCTAATAAATTATCCATCCAATCATTGCTATTAAATATTAGCTGGCTTTCAGAATTATATTGTGCAGAACTAAGTCCATAACATTCAGCAGCTCCACACGCGCGATCGAGAAACAACTTAGCATCTCGTCGCACAATATACGGGGTCCCAGTTACTCTCTCTCTCTCTCTCTCTCTCTCTCTCTCTCTCACTCTCTCTCATTCGCACACATCTTCCGCTCACCGAATCGGCTACCTTACCAATCTGATTAATATTGCTGCAACAACATATACGCATTATTCAGGGGATGATCCCCTTTCGCTTTCGCCTGCAGTGCACTCGCACGCGTACATGCATGGGGCCGTCCTTCTCCTCCTCTTCCTCCTCCTCCTCCTGGTGCGTGGTAATCCTCGCATGAAATTGTTATCAGGAGAGCAGCGGAGCTGGTCGAGCCCCGTAAGACTGATATATGAGGCTTGGCATGCATAATATGCCTTCGCTTTACGCCAAATATAGGCTGGAGCGGGACTTGGGCGCTTGCGCGCCCTTAAAATATTCTTTGACAGGGACGTTTAAATACGATTCGATAAAAAAAATTAACTAAAAGCTCTTACACGCCGGATCACTCGAGTTGAGAATTTTAAAGGCGTATAAAAAATTTTTGACTAACCTCCATCTTTATTTTATATAATTTTATAAATTTATTTTTACCGATTTATTAGTTAATTTTTTTTCAATCTGGCTAATTTTTATTT
Organism: Megastigmus dorsalis; assembly: GCA_900490025.1. Classification (NCBI taxonomy): domain Eukaryota; kingdom Metazoa; phylum Arthropoda; class Insecta; order Hymenoptera; family Megastigmidae; genus Megastigmus; species Megastigmus dorsalis. The sequence continues at coordinate 2,699 of UELU01144491.1, forward strand.
AACATTATAGTTAGAAGCCCCACTACCTGGTGACGGTATATCGACAGTAACTGGAGAAATACCTGCTAAGGCGAAATAAGCTGCTTTGAGATGCCTACTGCGCATCGGTGTGACCAAGTGACTCTGAGACGGACCGAACGGTTGTACAGGCGGCGAAGACATTAGAAAATTTAATACGTAGTAATGAATAAATAAATATTTTAAGCTTTCATAATGTTTTTTAATACAGTAATATCATATGTACCGATACTTATATATTTATGTGTGTGAATGTGCATTACGTATGAAAAATTGTCAGTGATGCAAAATAAACAATGTAAGACTTTAGAGGCTTTATAATTTTTAGATTAGAATTCCATCTACATTTATATCATGGAATCTTATATTATACTTACGACGCACATATTCTAAAAATTACTATATATCTACTAAAAATTGTTACATATACAACAAATATCAGTAAGTAATATGAATAAATTTACAATATTTACATCAAATTTTATAACTAATGTAATTTTTAGTATAATAAATAGCTAATTCTGTTTACATTTGAGTAGCAGTAGGAATAATTGTGATATTTATAGTAAATAACTTGATGAGTCTGTCTCGGTATTCGCCAAGATTATAGTAAAAATTGGCAGCACATATTTATAAGTAAACATTAGTAAGTCGCTTTCTCCGTGATATACTTAAAGAATTCCAAATGAAATCATTTAGACTGCAAATGACCTTTAATTTAAAAAAAATAAAAAAATAAAGATTTTAAAATAAAAAAGTCATAAAGAGTTCGCAAAGTGGTCATTATACCACAGTAAGGATAAGTTATATATCAGAACGGCATAAAAAATTCTAAAAGAGCTCTTTTTGAAATAAAAATTTGGAGCATGAGCTCTAACGTAATAAAAATGAATTCCAAAAGAATTCTTATGGCGCATCATTATATCTTTGCTATGTGCGCAATTTTTGGCATAAAGAACTCTATAAGCATACGAAAACAGTTCGAACTAGTGGAGTACAAAAATAGCAATTTTCAATGTTAAAAAATAATTCATAAAGAGTTCTTTGAGAATAAAGTTCAATTTAATGTACTTTCGAACATTTAAAGAACTCCAAATGAAGCCTGTTGGAATTTAAATTCGGTTAATTAAGTATAAAGCACTAAAAATATTAAATTTTACAATAGAAGAATTAATAATGAGTACGCAAGTACTCCATCCTGAAGCGGTACCGTGTCCCCAACTGGAGTTTACGAAGTAGAACTTCGCACTGGTTGGCTCTTCTCTGGGCGCCCAGTTCGAAAAGCGAAGGATGAAGCTCGAGAAAGCTATGTATGTAGCAGCAGAGCTCGAGAGAGTTCTATGTATACAGCAGCAGAGCTCGAGAGGGCGGCTGCCGTCGCTTCGGAGCTGCTGGATTTTACAAGTTCCCCTCTCGCTCTATCTCTCTCTTAGCTATGGTTATCCGAAATTGGAAACACGTTATACGCGCTTTGGCAAATTATCTGGCCTTCAAATTCCGCGGGTACGTTCTCGTGCGGTGGCTTGTTTTCAAGTTGCTGCAGCGGTGGAATGTAGAAAAAAATCTAAGGACTATATGCATGCCACGTCGTATGATCAAAAAGTCGAATATCGGAGACATTTTATTTTCATTAGAAAATTTATATAATAAATAGCAAATTTTTTCAACTCTCGCTTATCTAACCAACCCATTTGTTTCTAGGTCGGAAAAAGAGAAATATTCATCGCAGCCAAAAGTTATATGTCTCGCAGTTTACTCGCTGGGAAAAACCTTTAATTATCTTAGTAAATTATGCAAGGAAATTCAGAGCCGAGGACAAAAGCGGCAAGCGAGACTTGTCGCGCCGTATGCAGCTCGACTGGACGAGAGAGAGAGAGAGAGAGAGAAAGAAAAAGAATAAAAGTGGCAACTAGTCAACAATATTTCGCTGCAGTGGCCAGAAGGGCGAGACACAAGCGGTAGTCGCGCAATTACACTTGGGCGCAACTTTATTCCTCGCTTACGGCCGCCGCCTCCTCGTGGCACTTTTAAGAAGAGGCATTCGTTAGCGCGAATTATATTATGTATATGTGTATATATATATATATAACGTAGCCGAGGCCGCGCAAGCGCGATATAAATGGCCTCTTGCAAAGTTATTCTTTATACGTTTAACCCTTTTCTCTCCTTTCCCTCTCTCACTCTCACGTTCCGTTCTTTTTTATAAGGAGGTGCGCATACGTGCGCGACGAGTCCCTCTAGCTTCCAACTTTTGGGCGAAATATTACGTGATGTCTTTTACTTTGTGTATGTCTCTCTCTCTCTCTCTCTCTCTCTCTCTCTCCCTCCCTCCCGTTTCTCTCGGCTAGCAGTCTCGCCTAAAAGAACTAGCCGCGGCGTTTCGTCTTTTCGCGGACGCTTTAAACGAGCGCGCGACCTCGTTTCTCCTTTTTCTCACAAAGCTTTCTCTTCGACATGAACATGACTTTCGCTTTGCGGTTGATACTTTTGACATTGATGAGTCGTGTATTTGCATTGGAGTAGATAATCTGGCAGGATTCTAGGCCAGGAGGCTTCTGGACCAGAAGGGATTCTAGACCAAAGGTGATTCTGGACCTGAGGGACGTACAATTGTACGAGGGTCCCATTGGCACTGTTTTATGCACGGCAAAGAACGATAGCTTATTAAATAATTGTACATACACTGTAATCAAATAGCATGTGTAAATCTCTCCTTTAGCTCCCTTCGTTATCGAGATACGAGCTAAATTTCAAAATCCACCTCCCCTTCTTTGAGAATTTTTTTTTTGCATTAGTCGGCAGCTCTGCCTGAGCTATTATGCATATTTCTTACGATATTAAACGTTATGAGAGTTTCAATAACTTTTGAGCGTTTTTCTTTGGATAAAAAAAGAAGTAATGTCAGACCACTTAATCCCTCCCCTTTTCTCTTTCCCTCTCTTTCTCTCTCTCTCTCTCTCTCTCTCTCTCTCTCTCTCTCGCGAGAAGAAAGAAAAAAAGCTCCAAGACGATTAAAAATAGTCGCGCAGAAAGACGCAGAAAAAGAGCTGTGTAAAGTCAAAGAATCGGCCTGGGAGGTGGACGCGGGGAGGGAGGAAGGCTGCGGAAAAGCCCATAGCAGCTCGCGCGGCGAAACTCATTTTATTCCAATTTGGGCAATCGAAGCGAGACGAGACGGTAGTGGTCTGCGCAGGTATTACTACTTCAGCGTCCAGTGCTCCGTGTCGAACACGAGTAGAGCGTGCAGCAGCAGCTATATATATGTGTATGTATATATATACCACTATAGATAGATAGAGAGAGGAGGGAAGAGAGAAAGAGAGGGAGGGAGGGTAGAGGGAACAGGTAGGCCGACGAGCCGCGAAGCAGACGGCGACGAGCGGCTGAACGTGAAATTGGTACTTTGAAATTTCATTAGTGAAGTCAGGTGGCGTCACAGATTCAATTAGCTTTTTATTGGATTCCGAACTGCGCGCGAACTGTCAAAGCGGTAACCGCGCGCTACCTGCTACGATTACTGTCCCCCTCCTTTTCCTCCTCCTCCCAGTCCCTCCCCTTCTCTCTCTTCTCTCTCTCTCTCTCACTCTCTATCTCTCTCTATCTGTCTATCTCTCACCCGACTCTCTCGCTCACTACGTGCACCCTCTATATATATATATATATGTATGTATAGGCGAGAGGGGCAGATTGGATAGCGCCGCGACTGAGGCAATCCATCGATTCCGCTGGACCTTCTGCGGTGTACTCTCTATGCTGTGCACTCGCCTACTGCACCGTGGTATACGCTGCAGATGCCGCGCGCGCGCGAAAGCTCGAGAAGCGAAGGTCAGCGAGCGCGTCTAAATAGTCTGTGCAGTGCAACAAAAACGAGCTTTAGATATATATATTGAATGGATGTTGTGAAATGGAATATCTCAAGTATATGCGCTGAACGTGTTGGTCGATTAATTTGAAAACGTCTTTGTAAAATTATACTCAGAAACGAAATGAACAAAGAAGTACGTTTGAAAGTGCACCGAGTATATACAATATGGCATTTGTACGCGGAACATTGAAGGACGAGGTAAACGAAGGAAAGGGGCTTTTTAAAAAAGATGTCCAAACAATAGTACAAGAGGGAGAGAGAAGCTTCTGCGCGTTCAGGGCCAGCTCCTGCACGCAGCTCCTTTCTCGTCGAGTTGTGTTCCGGGCTCGAATCCTTCCTCTGCCTGGCTACAGATCCAAGGGCAGTTTGTCTAGACAGGAAGCGAGGGAGAGAAAGAGAAGTCGCCCTTATCCCCAACCGCGTGCGCGTGCAGAGCGCCGAGGTTTACCATTGATAAACAGGCAGGAACCCCCTAATTACCCTACTCACCACCCGATCATTCATCCTCCTTCTCCCTCTCACCCAAAAGAAAAATCCCTCGCTCTACCAAATGTAGAAAGCCATGCGGCAGTGTGCGTCGCTGCCTTTTTCTTTTTTTCCGTATTTCGCGGAATCGACGAACGCGTATATAGCCCTCCGAAGAGTCCCTTTCACTCATTTCTCATTTAGGAAAATGCTACATAAGGCCGTCCTTCCGCACGTACCTATTTCTCCCTGTGTATATATACGGATACGACGCGGGACGGTTATTCGAGTTGCTGGAGGGGACGATTCACTCTCCACGAGAGAGAAAGAGAGAGAGAGAGGGAAAAAAACGAAAGTTTCGCCAATTGCGCGAGCCATTCAATCGCTATTCAGGTTTATTTTCATTGATACTACCCAGAGCGCCGATCCGATATATGCGCAGCCACTTTCGTGCGTGTACGCGTGTTGCCGTAGGAGGAATATTTACATGTTCACTTTTAACGCGATGAAAAGTTTTTATATACTCTGCGCGTTTTATGAATCAGTCGTTATTGTGCAAAAGTCTGTTGGCTCTTTTGACAAACTGATGTATAATACCGTTTTTATTGTTATGCAACTGATATTTCTACTTGGAAAAGAAAATCTTTCTACATTCGCAAAGAAAAGAATAACATTCAGTTATCGCTTATCCATGATATTGTTTGGCTATCGAGTCTCGCGCAGCAATTCGTATGCGAGCAAAAAGCCGTGAGTGCACCCTTCTTCCAACTTTCGCGCCATCTAAATCATCCAGAATCAGTTATAAGGACGCTAACGAGGGCATCGAGTCCTATGCCTCGGTTACTGTTATATGTATACAAAGTCGAAACTCGGGCCTATTCGATTGCACGATGACAACAGTCGAGCGTCGTCCAACCCCCCGCTGCTGGCGAAAGAACGCGCGCGGTGAAAAACTTGATCGTCGTAGTCGCTTGGCCGGGCGGACATATATATGCAAAGAGCCACATGGGGCGAAGCTTATAAATGTCATCGCGGCCCATAAAAGCCGTGATACACGAGTCCGCAGTGACTCCTTGGTACTCCCTTATATAGTGTGCGGCTGCGACGCTATTTGCGACGGTGCGAGGTAGGACACCTCGGTTGATTTTCGTTTACTTTGTATAAGAAGTATATTGGTTTATCAGATATTATAAGGAAAATTAGAAATTAAAATATTTATCAATGAAGTGGAGTGAATCAGTTCTGGTGGTTATGTGTGATCGCCAAATTGATCAAATCTACAAATTCAATAATAATATACTATCGCGTCGCGCAATCAGTGTACATTCGAATACACTACCAACGAGTCGTTGGGTGCAGATATTAATAAAAACCATATACGCTATTTGGTACTTCGATCGCATAAAATTTTCATTTGATTGACAATCCGATTTGGTGAGCCACTTTCCATTTTTATATTTCAGTCATTCAAATGCAGACTAAAAAAACTCTGGACTATTTTACAGAAAAATATAGAATCAAATGAATAAAAGAACCTAAGCTCTGTTTTATCTTGTCTTATTAATTAAAATCCCTACTTCTCGTACGATAATATTTGATTCGTTCTGTTAAAGCCGCACCGCTGCTGATTTCTCGGAAGTACCATAGGACAATTTCATCGCTTGGTTATTTCTTTCAGTCTTTCATCGTATTTTCAACAACATTTTAAACAGAACACATATTATATAGATTTCCCAGTAAACTAATCATCCAAACTAGTAAATCAAACAGTCGTCTAAAGTCACTTATCATATCCATCCAAACCACAGCGATCCGTCGCAATAAACTCGGCCATTTCCTTCTTCCCTTCTCCCAGTTATCTATTTACACACCTACTCTTATACATATAAATCATACAATATCCAGTCAACACAATAGTCGTCGCGACACACATACACACACATACACGAAGCGAACGGGTGAGTCGTCCCCAGAGGCCTCTGAAAAGGAGTCGGAGAGAGTGAGAGAGAGAGAGAGAGAGGAGTCGGCCTCCCCATTGTCACCGCAATCACTTTTGGATTGCTCGCGCGCTCGGCGTCGCTCGACGACGCGAAACTCCTCCCTCGAGGTGCACCTCGGCTCTCGGGCTCGTTAATGCACCGCGGAACTGTGTGTCTCCTTGTATAGGATCGACTCTGCAGCTCTCTTTCTACCGGCGACCTTGTTTTCTTCTTCGTCGATTCCTGTCCCACCCCATCTCTCCTCTTTCTCGCTTCGACCTGGATGCGCGTTGGATGTGCTGACTATTTATTGCTGGATTGGGCGAGATTTCTTTAGCTTTTCCGGTAGACTCGTCTACGTTTTATCTTGATTGATTCGATTTGTTTTTTTATTGATAGTGAAGATTGGGGATTGGAAATTGGGTTGCGGGTTATTGAGAAAATTTGTGGTGGTATTTTGATAATTTGATGCGATTTGATTGAAACTTTGGTGTAGGCACGAAAGCGAATACTCTAAATTTAAAAAAAAAACGGAAAGAAAATTATATTTCTATTCTTGTTTTCGGGCGGATTAAGGGTTTCAAATTGATATTCAAAAAATCTGACAATTAATTGTTAATTTTTTTTTCAAAATGTAGTACCAGTTAATATTTTTGTTTAGTTTCATTCCATACTCGATTATTTATTTTTACGTACTTCTCGTTGGTTTCTCGGCAGTTCATACAACTTTATCATCCACTGACTTCTCCATCATCATCTACTAACGTATCTAAACAGTACTTCACGGATCTAAATAGAAAATCCGTGCCTGACCATATATGTCTATTTTCACTTAATTTTCTTAAATGTGTATCTGTACCAAAACTAAAGATTAAGTTTCTAATTCTACTAAAAAATTAAGACAATCTCTTAGAAAAGGTCTATACGAAATACAATCGATAAATTTTAAAATGCGAAATTCGCTCAAAGACGCATTAATACTGTGGAACGATGACCAAAGTCTGCAACCCGAATAATTCGCAACTCTCCTCAAAGCCAAATGATGCGTGTAACATCGTCCAACACTTCGCGTCTCGCCACATCCATAAATTCCTCGTAAAGCTCCTAGATATCCTCCTCCATATATATACATACAGCTCGTACAATGGAACGTCGCGCATCAGCGTAACAACGCGTAGCAAGCGCGCGAGACATCGCCAAAGAACCAAAACGGAAAACGAAATTACTCGCGATATACAGGGACACGCGCGCATCGGAAGCTGACGGGGGGGGATTTGTTTGCATTTCGGATTACAAGGTGTGTAGGACGCATGAGCGAGTGTATGTGCCCGTACCCTCTTCACTTATAGCCAGTCGAGGTCCTTGGCAGTTTGACAGGCTGCCGTTTAATCTTGCCTGATGAGATGACGTAAGAGAGAGAGAGAGAGAGAGAGTGGGCGAGTGAATGCGAGAGCTGATTGGACGCAGCTCTCGTGCTGTGTGCGGTTTCCTCGCGCTCACCCTGCAACTTCCGCTCGCTTAGATCTGTCGTGGATTCCGGTGGTCGTCGTCGTAGTCTGGAGAAAAGGTGAAGCTGTATATATATATGTGTGTGTGTGTGTGCGCGCGAGACGTGTCGTGAAGCTAGCTTTAAAATCGTAAAGGAGCAATTTATGTATAGCGAATAATGGCAAATACCGTTAGATATGTGAAATAGGTAAAAACACCATGTGCCTTTTGATAAAAAGTATAATCCATTTAGCATGTTATTTTACGCCCCTCGCAGGGCTCACACCAGCGGGATTAATTAATTTCCATCGGATCACACCTAAAAACAGTGGTATTCGAAGAAACAAATTGATGGATTTTGCCAAGCGGATCGATTAAACTATTTCTTGCTGCGAAATTCAGCTACAATCCGCAAAGCACATACGTCCTCCGCGAAGCTTCTTCTCCTCCACCGAGCCTCACCGTATGTACTTATACATATAGCAGCGCAGCCTCGCGAGCGTTCGCATATACTCGAAGATCTCCCGCGCTCGTGCGCGCATACCTCTCGCTCTCTCCCTTCCCTAACCTGACGTTTTCATGAATTGGAAATGTAATTTCGGCATGCGCGAACAGCGTTAGCTGGTTAGCAATGGCACGAATGATACGGCGCGTGAAAGGTAAACGAGCGCGCATAACTCTGCTCCATCTCTCTCTCTCTCTCTCTCTCACTCTCTCTTTACCCATGTTAGCTGGGAAATTCATATGCGTAGTTGACACTTCCTTGGACTAATTCACTTTTGGCCGCCGTTTCCGAGCACTAAAACTTCGAGCACAGCGTGTAATAATGAAAAAAAAAGTCTCGTTACCGTTACGTGTCGTTACCGTTCATTTGAAATAATTTTCTTTTCAACTGTCGTGAATTAGTCTCCGTTAGCTGGTAAAATTGTACTTCCAACTGAATTTTCATATCAAATTACTACTATTCGATAAATATCTAGGAAAAATACCACACGTATTCGAGCCCGAGCGTCGAGACTTATAATAAAAAAGAAAAAGAAACGTCTAAAGTAAACAGCGGCATTTCAAAAGAATCAAATTATCCAACGCCATGAAGCACTCTACAATTGCTCGAGGTAAGGCTAATAAGAAATTCGCGATGGGTAATTCGAGACTCCTTAGAAATTTAAAGCTCCTCTTTTATACGAGCTGCGAGAGAAAGAGAGAGAGAGAGAGAGAGAGAGTGAGACGTAGTCGATGGAAGAGGGCCGAGCGCAAGCGAACGAAGAAGAGAGAGAGAGAAAAAAAGGAAGAGAGGAAAAAAGAAATTCAAACGCGGAGGCGCGAAGCTAAGGAAAACGAGATGCGCAATGTAATCGTCATGGCTGTCAGGGGCGAGAGTCGACGAAGCGCGCGCGAGAGCCTTTCCCAATATAATACGGGCCGAGACTTCCCACTATCTTAATTTCTTTCGTGCCAAGCCCGCGCGTTGGTGCATTATCATAACCGACCGCGGAATAATCTTTTATTATTCCCCTAGCCCCGTTCCTCTTCTTCACCTCTATCTCTTCGCTGCTTTTTCTCTAGCTCCTTTTTCACTTCCTTCTTTTTTTTTTCTTTTTTTTTTTTTCATTACCCGCGCCGACCGTACAGACTACCTTTAAATCTTTTCCCCGTATTCCTTCAATCGCTCTTAATTTGTCTCGCTTCCTTAACGCATATCTCATTATGCATTCGCAAGTAATTAGACTGTTTACAAATTAGCTAGAAATGGCGGTATTATTATCACGTTATCGTCAATTCCATTAATTCTTGGCTAAAATATGTACTTGAATTTTTAGTTTTTTTTTAATGAGAGAAGTTAGATTTTGAAATTTAGGGATACTCAACGTTTTTGTGGACTTATATTAACATTTCATTCATATTCAAAATTTTAATGTCGATTTACGATAACCAATAGAGAAAAGTTAAGATTCTATATTTTTTCACCTTCCTTTTTCGGGCTACTCTATGTTTTCATCTACAAACACTGTAAGACCTGTGAAAAGTTACATAGTAGCTCGAAAAAGAAGAACGAGAAAACAGAATATCATAACTTTTCTCTGCCGGTTCGTAAATCAGACGAATAATTTTGAATATCATTGAAATTCATTACGAACCTTTCAATCGATACTTATAATAACAATACAGTAGATATATTCCAAGTTTTTTAAAACGTTTCCTTAACTCTAAACAGTGCCACAGTATTTTTTCAATTTAAAAGAGAAAAGAAAAAAAATACACAAATACAAAAGAGAAATAGGAAAAATAAGCCTCGTCCATAGTGTTCTGTCTGATCGATACACACAAACCCACAAGCATCCTGAGTAAGATACACAAATTTGCCGGAGTATCAAGTCGAACACTCCAGGGAGGCAAGAAGCAGGCATACCTCGGCAGGAAGTGCAAGAGCCACAGGCGCAGGCACCTTTAAACAAGCTTTCCTTCCGTAAGCAGCAGCAGCAGCGGCAGCAAGCGCTAAAGCTCCAACCCAATTTTGTCCCTCCGCACTCTTCCTCTCTCTCGCCCTCTCTCTCACTCAACGTCTCGCCACTTAAATAAATCATAAATACGACTGCGTTTACCATTTCTCGGTTATCCCTACCCTACCCTCGCTCCCCCTCACCTCCCTATAACCCCGCACACTTTCCCCGCTTCTTCTTCTTCTTCTACTTCTTCCGCTACTTTCTCGCGGCGGCGGCAACGGCGGCGGCGGCGGCGGCCTCTTTCTTTACTCTTCTCTGCGGAGCTCTGCGGGAAAAAGAGAGAGAGAGAGGTGGGTTTATGCATGCCCCGTTTTAATCTAATCTGCGGGCGCATGTAAGAATATATTAAAGAAAAACTTTGTGCGTCGCCGACGACGTGCTCGTGAAATTATACGCTCTCTCTCTCTCTCTCCCTCTCTTTCCTTCTCGCGGCTGCTGTATACGCGTGGCGAGGGCGGTAGAGGACGAGAAAGAGAGAGAGAGAGAGAGAGAGGAGGTAGGAAAGTTTTATCTGCTCGATCCACCCACCGCGGAGCGTATAATGTATACACGCGGACGCCCCGCGAAAGTGGATATATACCGCGTTATATAAGTGTACATGATGGCTACACTCGGTGACAGTTAGGTCCGGGGCAAAAGTTCCCACTTTTTCTTTTTCTTTTATTTTTTTTTTTTGCTTTTCTTCTTTGTTTCGAGCACTTTCTTTTCTTGTTCGTGCTTTAGTTTTTCCCGTCGCTTGCTTATTGCCGTGGATCAGCGTGGACGAGTGTAATGGATTTCGTGGGGCTGACTGCTAGCCAGATGTTGCCTTGAAAATTGGTAATTATTTTGGCTTTTGGAATCGGAAAAATCGAAAAACTCGTAAAAATACCATCCACAGATCGGTAAGTCAATCAGCGACCCTATGCCAGTGAACTGAAAATCATTCACAACCGGTTGAGAAGAAGCTTCGCTCAAGCAACGTCTCGCCGTCTCATTAATCGGAAATTAAGGTAAAAATTTGCACATCAGCCATCGCACAGAAACACGGTGAGCGCGCATCCCTCGGCAAATTTATATATATACGCAGCTCCGACAGTCTCGAAATTTCGGGCGCGAATTCGCTATACCCGAATAGCAGCGCCAAAGGCAAGAAGCTCGCCATTTGCGGCTGTCGAGCTGCGCCTCTTCGGACGGCATGTATAGCCTATATACATAGAGAGACGCGCTTGGCCATTATTACCGACGCCACCGCGCGCGCGCGCCTCTATATATTCCGTAACTCCGCCTCTTCTCTCTCTCTCTCTCTCTCTCTCTCTCTCTCACTCTCACTCTCCCTTATCCAGCCCCAACAACTATCCAGACCCATACATTTATTTACATGTGATTATACCGAGGGGGCGTCGAGTTGGCCAACTAATAAACATGTATGATAGGTATATAGGCAGCCAGATGGGCGACGGGATACGCGTGACTGGCACTTGTTATTAAGTATATGACTTCATTTTCAGATTATTTGCTGGGCGCGCTATAAGTTTCGACGCCCATGCGCCTGGCTCTTTGATCCGCCTGCGGCTTCTTGCTTGCCACTGCATCTGTAATAAATTCAATGATCATATTTGATTAATAGATATCGGAGTGGATTAGAAATTGTATATAAGGAGATGCTAAATTTATTAAAAAAGTCAATCACCTTATCGCAACTTCATACATTCGTGTAAAGAATATTGAATTGAAAAAAAATTCTGTAAATATTCGCTTTTCGAAAAATTCTACAAAAAGAAAATGCTATCGATGCAAAGTTTTTCTTTCGCGGAGCAGCGAAAGAAAGAGGGGAAAAAAGGGGGAAAAAAGGAAAGAAAGACAGAGCGAGCTACGTTCTCGGCTTACCGCCACCGGCGAGGTATACGCGTGCACAGGCGACTGCACACACACACACAGACACACGTGCAGTATTCGCCGAGCTGACGGTTCAGGAAGACGGCGGCGGCGCTCGCTGCCACCCCCAAGGAAGTATATGTAGCTCGACGAGAGGCAGAGGGAGAATGGGACGCAAAAGGTCTGGGGCGGAACGGTGCAGCAGCAGCAGCAGCAGCAGCAGCAACGGCGTCGTCGCCTTATCTCCGCGCGCGGGCGAGATTGACTTCCTTTCTATCCATTCAGCCGCTCAAATGAGTTCCTTTGATAACTGTTGTGTGTGATCGAGTGTGCTGAATGCCGAAGGGCTTAGAGCGCGCGAGCGACGTCTATAGAGCGAGAGCTCTGCCGTTTTCGCCTTCCGTCGCCGCGAACCTTGCGCAAGCGACCGAGAGAGTGAGAGAGAGAGAGATTTTTTCAATGGCGCGGAAATATTCGAACGAACCTTTGCGTTCGGCGGTTATTACGCCCACTATGCCGGGGAGAAAAGTGTATTATGACGGAGAAATTTAATATTATTCCTTTTTTTTTTTCTTGGTCGGGTCTGCACGCCCGTGTGTAATGTTGAATTAGTGCGTTTGGGGCTGGAACTGCATATTTGTATTTGAAGGTTGTGGTTTAGGAAGGTTCGCATTCTTACATATACCTTGGGGACTGATATAGTTTCGGTGTATTGTGATTGTAACGTATTTCGCATTTTTTGATTGATTATTATTTATTACTATTATTTATTAATATTATTTATTATTATTATCATTATTATTTATTAATATTATAATACTATTAATCATTTGGTATCATTTTTTTTTATTGATTACGAGAATGTAAATTACTTCCCTTTCTTTTTCTTTCAAAAGAGCCGACGTTATAATACCATATAGCAAATGAACATTTAGTCCCGAAGTACCGCGACACAAACGAGCCGAGCGAGAATCAAATTCTCAAAGATTCTACTTACCGAGAGCCGATATGGCGCGTGGCGGCCCCCCGTAGACCTCCATAAGCACGAAGCCGGCTGCAGTCGTAAAAGCGGCGAAAAGGGTGACACGACGGTATGCGCCGTCGCCGATGCACCGGTAGCAAGAAGATTGCAGCCTTTCGCACGGGCCCTTAGAAGCTCTTAATTAATGGCGTTGGGACGACGACGGCGCCGGTTACTACTACTACGTGTGTCTACGAGAGAGAGAGAGAGAGAGAGAGAGGAAAGCCAAGGTAGTGGGTTTATGCCGGCCCCCGGACTTGTAATCTCGTGATGCCGTAAGTTATTCTAAATGCACTGGCGCTCTCTCTCTCTCTCTCTCTTACTCGCAGCATTACTCCACTACTGCGCACTCGTTTTACTTTAAGTTATTTGTATTGCTCTGCGGCTTCTCCCTCTCTTACGCAGACTTAGTAAATTATCGAGTTCATTCGCCAGCTTTGGGAGTCTCTATGATTTTTGCTCGTTCAACTACCGCCGTTTAATGTCTACCCCTGGTAAGCGATTAACTGGCTCTGCTGCGGCAACTATACTTGAATGAAAAGTTAAAAATTATTATGTTTCTTGTAACAAATTATATCTTACTGTACATTGCATGTGGAAATTGCATTACCGAAAAAATGTGTAAATTCTGACAAAATATATATTTTGTTTTTCAATAAATTTCATTGTCAGACAGTTGATCGAGACACAATAATAACGCCACTCGCTCATGGCAATCGAATTAAAATTCTTCACATCGCCCATCAACAATGGACTCCGCAAAAAAATAAGAAGGGGCACACGGCCATGGCCGCGCCGCATCGAGCGCAAGATAAAAAAAGAAAAGGAAAAAGGGGTCGCGCCAACCTTGAACCATTAATAATTTTGAGCGAGAGCGACACTTTGTCCGGGACACTCGGCATTCCGCGCCAAATAAAATTCTCTCTCGCTCCCGGGCCTAGCCCCGCGCATCTTCGTCCTTCTGCGCGCGTGTAGGATCCCCATGAATCACTCCCGTGGGGGTGGAGTGGCGCGGGCGCGCGCCAGAGGCTGGATTCCGCCGAGAGAAGACAATAACCGTTGGTAAAGTGAGAAAACGGCGGAGGGAGGGCGATAATTGTGGCGGGTTATAACCTCCGGTCCGGATCTTCTACCCTTAACCCTGAAGCCTAGCTCGCTCTTGGTATCTTGTCGTAGATTAGAAACTCGCAGCTGTCGCCGCCGACGCCGCGCGGCTTTGTTATTCCTTTTACCTCTGACCTCGTCGGTCCGAAGCGACGGCACTTGGCTGCGATGTATCGAGGGACACTCGACTACCTGATGTTTCTTGGGTGATGAAGGTGCTTGGGCTTCCTTTTTTTTTTTGGCTTTTATTGAAATGCTAAGTGCGGTTGGGTTTTGGAAGGTGGGTTGATGTATTAAGTTAGAAGATTACATGGATATTTTAGGGTTGGACGTTTTATATGAACGTATTTTAGTTTTTAGTATGTAACTCATCAAACAAGTTCAATAAATAATCTTAAATTGCATATTTAAATTGAAGATGATGAAAAAATACTACAGAAAGTATATTTCTTAAAAAATTCTAAATTGGAATGCGGATTGAATAAAAAATCATAATAGATAAACACTATTTCTTAATTCGTCATACGCCCACCATCCACCGCGTCAATCTCACAGTCCCGCGCCATGTCAAATTTCCTCAGACTTTATAAGGGCAACAAGTAACTTCTTTACGCGTTTCCTCGATGTTATATCAACATTCCAACACTCTAAACCTTTCCGTTGCCAAATGATTGGCACATAATTTCCTCAAATTTAAACGATTTATTCCAATATTTTAGAAATACATATTATTCATAAATAAATTAATCCATAATTATCTATACTTTAAAAATTATTTTTTGAAAAATAATACAAGAAATATGCAAAAAAAATTTAATGAATAATATTTTAAATTATTTAAAATTTTATTATTATTATTAATTTAATACACTTGCATTTTCAGTGCACGCAAAAAAAAATCATTTTTAATTCAACAATCCTATATTAATGATATTCTCAATATTTAAAATAATATTTTATAAATAGATTAACCAATGACAACCTAACTTATAAAAATATATTTTTTAAAATAGCGCAATAACTACTAAATAAATTTTAATGAAAACTATTAAAAAACAATATGTAATTAAAAACTCTTTTACTGTATATTAAAAATTTTATAAGCCTCATTTAGAAAAGAAGAAGAATAAAATTTTAAAATATTAAGAGCAAGCAATATGCTCGAAACCGTGACAGGTGAGACACTAAAGTATCAAAACGTGACCATAAAGCCAAACATTCAACAAATAAAATCTTTTTTTCCGAACTGTGAGTTAATGTTTCGATTAATTCAATATTTGTTTAGCTAAAGGCTGTGCATTTTTCGATAAAGCATTGATCAAATATTGAACTCTTCAATTGTAATTAGTTGATAGAAACACCTGCAAGTGTTACGTTTTTTATAAATCATATTAAATTTATAAATAGTTTTAGAATTCTTAGTTTATCATTTACTTTGCCCCCCGCAATAGTACTGCCAGCAATATCTCAATCAATGGGACCCTCGATATCAATACCTGTTGCTGAACAATCATACACTATTTATCTTGAACTTTTAATTACGGTTGATCATGCAACTTATTAGTGAGCCAATTAAAAAAGTACCAATTGATTATTTTTCAAATTAAATCCATTTTGTCTATCGAGTAATTACTATAATATATATAATTATACATAAATTTACAATTATTGATTATATACCTTTTAAGCTTTTGATATGAAAAAGCCGGGATTGTTAATTTCTATTTATTATTTGAAATAACGTAATCATAACAGTTTCCTATTGTTAGATCAACTACAATGATAGATTTACACTTATTGATTTTTGAAAATTAAGCTTGTAACATAAAAAATTAGTATTTCGAAGATAAAAATAATAGCCGCTGATATACATCCAATGAATAAGATGTAAAAACTCACTATTAAATCTACCATTTTTAAACTCATTGCTACTTCTTCTTTAAAAGAATCCTTCGGAAAATAGATCTCATCAGAATTTAAAAACATTGTATTTAATCCACCTTCTTCGAATCTTCTTAAAAGTATATCAAGCTTATAAAAAATCGGTGAGTCCAGAGCAATTACATATGTGAAACTTCTTCTGACCAAACTATCTTTCGATATGTGAATATTTTCATTCTCGTGAAAATAGAAATCCATATCCATAGTTTCACCTAAGCAAACAATGCGATCGCCTCTTACAAGCTTACCGAAGCAGTCAGAGAACGAATCGACTTCACGAAATCTTTCCCGTAATTCTTCAGAATCCAATATACTAAGATAGTTTTCAGCTCCCATTGGTGTGAGATTAGATTTAATCAGGTCTTCAACTGAATTTATGGGTGAGGCTTTTGACGGCACAGTGTTGTATGCACTTAAACCACATTGTATCAAGGTTGTGGATAGAAAAGCACCCCAAGTAATGACTATGAATATGGTTCTCCCAATTACATTTTTTGGATTACCCAGTGTTGAATTACTGAACAACAGTCGCAGGAAATCCAAAGTAGCTAAGGATAGTGATTCATTTAGAACTAATCTAAAACTAATAATGGAAGTGCAGCTCGTTATTATGAAAAATATCCAAACTTTCAAGTTAAATATAGCAAAGAATATTTCAACATAATTAACTAATTGCTTTGACGATGCAATTTTAACGGTTTCTTCAGAGAAAGGATATAATTGATGCTTCCAATAATCACGTGCCAAATATACGCTAATTGTAATGTCGATTTTATTGGCTAATACTTCTGCAATTGGTCCTTCAGGTTCGCCGTCTTCGTTGATGAAACCATACTCATTAACAAACTTTGCAGAAACATTGATATTTAAATGAGTTAACAGCTCAATGATAAGCTTAGTTTCTCCAAGATAACACATACCCGTTCTTTTAATGTCATCGATCGACTCATCTAAGTATAAGATACTAGCTGCTTTGATGTTATAGCCATTTAAATTATTGGTTTTATCAAAGTATAAAGTATTGCAGATTGATAAATCTGTAAATGATCAATGATATTTCAATTAGCTCAACATAAGCCAATTTGTATTTTTTACCAGCATTAAATTAATTTATTAGTTTTATACTTACCGTATTTAAATATGGACCCATAAGATTTAGGAATAACACGCTTATACAGCGTATAACGTTCATTAATCATATGATCATCTTGCACAAAATTCCAATATATTGGGGCTAAATTCGTGAATGGGTTGAAAGTATAGAAAAATAAATTATTGTCCATGGTACGACACAAGTACACAGCTGATAAAATATTAAAATTCCATATTGTATGCAAAAATGCATGTGCCATTGGACAACTGTTTTCAAAATTCAGATTAACTATTAAAAAAAGAGCTTCATGGTTCCACCAAATAGAATTTCTCAGATCTTCTAGTAACATTGCAAAACTTGCATTAGATGACACAATAAATGCGACGCTCGTTGCAGGTTTATTCTGTTTACTAAAATATGTCTCATTTATTTTATAAACTCTCTGGAAACGTTTATGTTTTATAAAGACATTATTTTCATTTGTCCCAATTAAATTTATCGGACTAATGGCATGAAAAATGAAATTTAAAGATGATGAATCAACTGTATTCCCATTGATAATGAGCAAAGATGTTTTTGCTTTGAAACAACACTCCACGAATTTTCCCTGCAATGTTAGTATTCTGATCAATCAGTAAAAGTTAATACTTTGTCGAATATAATAATAACTTACGGCTACTCGAAATATTTCGTTTGAATTTCCAGAAATAAACAGATCGCGGCTTATTATTTTAGCCTCAATAAGTAGATAAAAAATCAAATTGAGCACATTAATGTAATATAATGTATTTTTTAAAATCATTCTAGTATTATGTTTATATATTTCCGAATACTGTATTAGATTGTGTCTATGCGGGTAATCTGTGAATAGTGTAATGAAATTGACTATTGAAAATATGGTTTTACATTTTTTTCGTACATTTAGAAAATTTTAGCATTTTCCAAGATAAGCCTAATTCTGTGGACTACGGAGAATAGGGCTGAACTCGTAAAATGTTGAAATAATGAAAACTCAAAATCAATTTTGACCGTAGTAAAAATTGGTTTTGTACTAAAATATGTGACTTTTGAAGTTCGATATTTTTTGCGATGACGAAAATATAAGGGCTCTACCTTGTAGCGAACATTTTTTTAAAATAGCATCTACCGACTCCTGGATGTTCAAAAAATAATTCTATAATGCTATCTTAAAACTGTTTTTTTTTTACCACCACCACAAAGCTTCCTTTTGGAGGAAGTAAAAGAAGAAAATGAGCGCTGAGGACTACATAAATGAATTTTAAATATGATAGATGTTATCGTTCCAATTTGTGAAATTGATCGTGGAATAAAAACGTTAAACGATCATCAGGGAACCAATTGCAATTTTATTAAATACACTTTGAAAATTGCGGCAATTCGAAGGTCTAGACTAACTACCTTCCTTATCAGGCTATTCAAAAACATATAAGTAGAAAAATATAAAACAAAAATAAATAAACACAGCAAAATTATCGATGAAAAAATACACCTTGCTGATAAAAAGTTAGGCACATGATTCTATATTTTATTTTGTTAATATTTCTAAAAATCTAATCGAAAGTCATTCTAAAATGAAGATATAAAAAAATTTAATTTAATTATTATGACACTTCAACTAATAAGATTGATTAGGTCACTCATACTACTTCAACGTTGAACACGTACTTTTTCCTGGGCCTGGCGAGGTGCACAGAAATTATACTGGAAGCTCTTGAAACAAATTGTTTTAATACGGTAAGAAATTATGGTATTTTATACAAGAGATATATGTCAATGGTTGTTTTTTAATTATTAACCACAAAAAATTGACTATACATTAAAAAGTGAATTGTTTGGGAGTTAACTTTTCATTTCTCTTTAAATTAGTTTTCTCCTGTGTCATAGCTGTGCCCCTCGTAAAGCGCAGGAAAAAGTACGTGTTAAACGTTGAGAAGTAGTGTGAGTTACTCAATCAATCTTATTAATTAAAGTGTCATAATAATTAATTTTTATTTGTTTACATCTTCATTTAAGAATCGCTTTTGATCAGTTATTTAGAAATTTTAACAAAGTGAAATATAGAAGCATGTTTGCAGTGATTATTTATTTTTAGTTTATATTTTTCCGCTTATATGTATTTGCACAGCCTGATGTGGAAGGTAGTTTGTCTAGGCCTTCGAAACGTCGCAATTTTCAAAGTGTATTGAATAAAATTGCAATTGGTTCTCCGACGATCGCTTAACGTATTTTATTCAACGTTTAATAAATGAATTTTTACCAAGCTCGTCGGCAGAAATCATGTTTAGTGTCGCACGCCTCGCCTACCGGAATCCACCGGAAATTCCCGCTCTTTTGCCGTGGCGGCGCCCGCCTGCGAATCGTCTAGCGAAATTATTTCCTCGACGAGGCTGCCTGTGCACGGGACGCGCCGACGGCGGCATTAATGCCAGCGGCAGGGCCGGAAATCAAACTTGTCAGTCAAAGAACGTCGTACCTCGAGAGGTTTACAGGGGAATTTCTTGTCGCAATATCGCCAACCACTGCTTCGATTGCACCTCTTCTTTTTCTTACCTTTTTTCGCACCTTTACTTACTTCGCCGCTTCAGAGACTGACTCGCCCCATTGTTCTCTTATAAGATTTTGACAGGGCTGTTTTCATTGACTGCTGGTAGTTCAGCGCGAACTTTGGAAAGTCGATTTCGATTGCGTTTAGACGATTTTTCATAGATTCCATTTACGGCGTTATTGTCTGGTCGATCGAGTTCTTTTCTAAGCTTAAATAAGTTTTGGAATTCATAAGAGTGGAAGGTCGGTAAGAGTGCGAAACGAGTTTTTTTTGTAAGCACTTTTATGAATCCATAACCTTATAATTTTCAAGGTTCAATATAGTTGAGGTGCTGCGAAACTGTAACTTTTTCTCGCCGTTACGTAAGCCGTCTTGTGAAGTAACGTGACTCGCTTTATGTACCTTATTATATTGTCGGTAAAAGAATGCAAAATATACACTCTTTCAATAAAGTAGTAAATCTGTCTCTTATTCCCGCTATGTGCATATATATTGCCAACACAGACTGAACAACGATGTATCTCTATATTATAATCGTCACGAGCGACCAAACAAACGCTGCGAATTAGCAGTCATTACTATCTCTCACGGATGCGCACTCGAAACAGCAGCTACAGCAACTTCTCTCCTTCTCTCTCTCTCTCTCTCTGTCTCTCGAAATCTCGAGAAAAGCAGGACTAGTACTCATGGGCCGTTGGGTTTCCGGTGCTAGTAGCCACTTTCTCTCTCTCTCTCTCTATCTCTCACTCACTGTCGAGTCGCCCCGAAAACTGTGTGTATAATGCGGCGCGAAATTTGCCACCATTGTCAAGCTTCTAACTAGCCCTTGTTATAAATCGTCGTCTGCTCGAGTTGTTAGTCGTTCGCTAGAGCTAAACTCGCGGCAGCTGGTCGGTATAGGGTAGATGCACATGGAAACTCTCGGTAACGTACAAAATCTTTACGCCTCGATTGATCCGCTACGGATGTGTCGCATAAGTCCCTCTAATTAGCCGTTTATTTCCGATCTCTCGCTGTCTCTCTCCCCAACCCCTACTTGATAAGCCAGACCGATGCGCAATTTCCTACCGCGAACTTTTGCAAATTAATTATTCGGGGAAAGTCTCGTCATGCGTTGCCCGGTATAGTCGCGCGTCGGACACACACTTCATTTTCTGTGTATAGGTCTCGCGGATGAGTTTGCGAATGGACTGGGGAAACGTATATTAATTGATAGAAAACTTGTAACTTGCGGCAAAGCGATACAATTTGTTTTGAGTGATGTCACGTTTGATGTTCTACGCGATAACATTCCTATATATTATTTTCATAATATTCGCGAATTGAAATAGCATTATAACATAAATATTTTTAGAATTCATCAAATATTAACCAATACACAGTACAATGAAATAAATACAAATTATATTTAACTCAGCCATAATTAAAACCTGTCCAAAATTGTAAAGTACATTATACAAGATCCTTTGTAAATCTCGTATGCGTTCAATTCAAATCATGATTCGCCGAATTGCTCAATCTTCAGGTGACACCCGACTTACTGGTCCAAAAGCAGAAGATGCCTCCCTCGTCTTTATTAAACGAAAAAAAAAAAAGAAGGAAGATGGAATCAGTTTGCTGGCGGTATACATGCGCGCGCGCCTTATTGTATATGCGAGGGGAGTGGATGCGAACTCTGGGAAGCTCTCGCGTGATAGCAACATCTGCAGAAACACAAGGAACCGTAAGGACGGGTCCTTCTCTCGCGCGCTCTCTTTAAAATGAGATTTAATACTCGCTTTCGGCTCACTCCCTTATATGTGTATAGGTATATATTCCCGCTTGTGTTGGGCGCACGCGAGTGATTTATATGGGGAAAGTGCTCACCGACTGTCTTGTGGATGCATTAAAAACGAATTACTGGGGACAAACTCGTTTTACGTGGTGCGACCTGTCTTTTATATCTTCTCCCCTGTCTGATGTATATATACGCGAAATAAGTTATTTGAGAGGATCCGGCGTAGTGATGTGCAGTTAGTTTTCTTAAAATGTGATTATATCGCGAGTAAACGTTTCTTTCGAATCAGCAATGTTCACCAATCAATATAATTTGACTCTACACAATCATAATTAAATATATCGACGAACTCGATATGACCGAGTATGAATTTTAACGCGAGCATCGTATCCGAACTTGTCCCAACAGCGTTTAACAACGTCGCTGTTTCATTCAAGAGTCCCGCGAAACTTCCATCGAAAAGAAAGCCTCTCTCTCTCGGAAACGCCAAAGGCCCTATCACCAAGATATCCTATAAACCCAACGACTTCCTTCTATTTACGACACTTAACCCCCGCTATCTCGCGCGGAAAAACATTTATTGTACCGCCTGCCGATCAGTAATCATCAATGCTTAATACGCGGTGTATATACATAGGCAGAACACTTGGGCGTCTTATATGCGCGCCTCTCTTAGGCTGCATTTAAGGGGCAGCGCCGCGCGCGTCTATTTACGCATTATAAATAATGGAGCGAGGAGCGAGCGAGGTAACTGCAGAGCCGCCGCAGAGGTCTGTTATAATTCATGGCAGTTGTAAAACAAGGGCGTTAACGAGCCGCGGCATTTCTCTCGCCCCGCGCTCTCAACCCCTATATAATAATATAACCGGCACTTGTGCTACCGCTGCTGCTTCTCCATGCTGCAAGTTGCAGCGTCTTTGCGCACCTATATTTCGATGCTTGCAAACGTTGCCTTTGCGGAGTGCACTGCGTACGTTGCAGTTGGATCTAGTGCGTGTGTGCCAAACTAATGCCAAAAGGATGTTTTTATCCGTTCGAGATAAACTTGCAAGAGAATTTACAGATATTGAGGTAAATATCTTTTGGAGTATGCAGAAATATCCACCAGTTTAATTATATATGGAAATATTTTAAATCAGTAAGTAGAGACAGACGAGTATGAGGAGACACTGTTCTCCCACCAATTTTGACAAAATTTCCTCTCAACCGAAAAACTCAAATTTTTGTTTGATTTATACATTTTTTCCACGATCTAAATAACGATGGTAGGTATATCGTGAATTGCTTCTAAACGCCTTCTTCTCGCTCCGCATTCACACGCAAAACCGATATAAAGACAAATTGCAGAAAGTCAATAAGTATAAAGCAAGTACTGCGCGTCGCTGCTCCACATTCCCCTACCATATATATGTATATAAACACTGCACACGAAAATCGCTGACGTCCAATTCGACAATCAATCTCGCTGTCTCGGTACTCCCTATGCATATATATATATACACAATCCTCCCTACGGAGCAATCATAGATTATAAGGGGGAGGCCGCTGCCGTCGTCGCGAAATACCCAACCTGCTACCCCTTTTCTCTCTCTCTGTCTCTCTCTCTCTCTCTCTCTCTCTCTCTCACGTCCTCGCACTACTCGAGCCTTTCCCTCGCGCGCTCCCGTATTAAGCGATATAAAGAAACGGGCCGGATGATTTATGCGCGCAAATTGTCCTGTCATCGTTCCCCTCCCTCTCTCTGTCTTTCTCTCTGTATCCTGTGTATTAGTGTATATATATATGGAGCAATACGCGCACGTCTCCCACGGGGCTCTTTGTGTTTTCTTTCTCTCTTTACCCTTTCGCGCGCCTTCATCCAGCGCCTGTGCTGCAATAGCGCGGCCTCCGACGTCTTATTGTCCTTTGCTCTCTCTCTCTCTCTCTCTCTCACTCTATCTCGCGTCCCGAATGTGTCTGTGCATTAAATTTCACTTTATCGCGATGTGCTTTGCAATAACTGGCCCTTCAACTCCCTCTGTCCTCGCCTCACCTTTTTCTCTTTTTTTTTTGTTCAGTCCTCGTTTGTTTCGCTTTCATTTTTCTAGGGCTGCTGCTGCTGCTGCCGCTGCCGCTGCTCTCTTTTCTCAACTGTACAGATTCAATATCGCGCGCCTCCACGGAGATGTCGGGAATGGAGAGGCGGAAGAAAAAAAGGAGAAGGAGAAGGAGGAGGGACGTTAGTAAGCGAATCTGTCAGGGCGAATGTAAGCGGAATACTCTGCGAGGCATTAGCGAGTCGCTCGGCGTACACAGCTAACTTTTAGTCAAACAATTCATCTCGAATTTATGAATTCTAATAATCATGCCGTCGTAATAACTGCATATTCTAAAAAAAAAACTTGATTTTACGCAATGCCATTGAAATATATGTCTCTGTAACGAAATATTACCGTAAAGCTACAGATGTGCGTCATCGTACTTTAATAATATAATGTTTCGATGAATTTCTCATTGGCTTTTTTTACACTGCATCGTGACTATATATACAACTCGAATCGTCTCGGAAGGATTCCCATCACGGGCGTCACTTATCCTCTCATCCTCTCTTTTCCTTCTTCTGCGCAAAATGAGCGATAATTCGCGGCAATGGAATTAAAACGTGTCGGGCGAGCGCGCGACGCCGCACAACTGCGCCGAGAGAAACTTGGCTGGCGCGCGCGTTTTCAAATTCGATTACGTAAGCTCGACGGGTCTCTCTCTCTCTCCCTCTCTCACACGATGTGGGCTGCAGTCCCACAAGGTATATATAAGACTTATAAGCGATGCGGCAGTGTACTGAGACTCACACTTGCAGCTTAGCCTCGAGAGTGGACTTATTGTAAAAAAAAAAAAAACTATTTCGAGAGTAAACGTAAGTTGTGCCAGAGGTCATCAGTTTTTCAGCAAAATTCGAGAATCTTGAATTTCATGTATCTTCACTTTGAGGTATTCTGGGGTGTGACGATGTCGAGCTAAAAGCCAAAAACATTATTTACTCGATAAGATAAAACAAATATTTATTGGAACATAATATTTTTATTTCTAGCTTAAAATTATATGGAAAAATCTTTTAAAAATGTTCATTTAAAAACCTATCGATTCGCAATTGAAGCGAAACTCTCGAGGTACGAGGCCACTGGTATGTATACATCGCGCGACATCGCACTTCATTTTCCAGGCACTGGTTTCCGCGGCCAATTTTTTATTCAGCGCATGACGAACTGCAGCCGCGGCCGGAGTATTCAATTCTTTTTTTTTTTTTCGGTCGCGCCGCGCGGCACAAAAGTCGCGTTAATGCCATTGGGCTTGCGAACCACTTCCCCGCGCGCACGAGATAGCGAGGGACAATGCATCACTAGCCGGGGCCAAATCGCTGGCCAAATACTCTGACAAATAGCAACCCGTGTACGTAGTTCCATTTCCGATGTGCTCGCGGACGCGCGTGGCTCTCTCTCTCTCTCTCTCTCTCTCTCTCTCTCTCGTGCTGCTCCTATCCTCGGATACATAAATTCTCTCTCTCTCTCTCTCTCTCTCTCTCGCTCTGCCCTCCTTTCAAATTTCCAACTACGCGATTTACTGCGCCCTTTAAATCCCATTCATCTTTATTTTTATTATATGACTATTCTTCTTTTTTTGGCAATAATCGTGGTTTTACTTTGTTTATCCTCTTTTTCATTACAAGTTTTTCATTGGTACTTTATTAAATACCGTAACTCTATAATACATTCTAAGATTGCAGAAGTATTCATGTTGATAAGTATTACGGATTAAATAACTGTAAAAACGTAAACATATTGGGATATTTTCGTAAATGCAATGCTATTTACGTAACAGAAACTTCGTGTCGCTCTTGTATCAGCGGCATATGTCCCTGTCTTATCATCGGCTGATATGCGCGTGGATTATTTTTTTTTTCTTTATTTCGTGCTGGCTCTTCAGTAGTAATAAACATTCATACTAACTTTATAAGTACAGGTATTAAATTAATTCACAATTATTTGATGTGTTTCACAACTAATTTATATTGCATACCAACGTAGCAAGATCTACTTCAAAGTTTGTTATTACATTTTGCATTACACACGCTAATGAATAACTTGGAAACTTAGGGCCTACACACTTGCGCACATAAAATAATTAAATATTATTTAATAATGTAATTTGGGCTAAATTTTCATTAATTACTCAAGCGATAAATAGGGAGAGAGAGAGAGAGAGAGAGAGAGAGAGAGAGAGAGAGAGAAAAGTAATGTAGAGCGCGAAAATTAAGTAGACGCTTAGCGCCGGGCGGCGTAGGAAAAGGAAATTCTTCACGTGCGTTTAAGATACAAGAGAGGGAGTGCGAAAGGAGGTAGCCCGATAAATTTGCAGGAAGTTTAATTTCATTTTATAGGCGCGATACTTTAACGGGAAGCGAGATGGAGGGAGGCTTTGTACGTATAACGGGGCCCTTGCGCGCGCTCGATGTCGTGGAACTTATACCGTGGCGGGTTGGAGGAGGGAGAGGAGCGAGTGAAAGGAATGCGACCGGAGGTGCAGAACCAGAATTGCACGAATTATATATATACTCTCATTCCGGGACTGTGCGATCATCATAATAGAACAGAATCTGCTATGGGCTTTCTCGAACGACGACTACGACTCGAGCGCCGCGAGCTCAATGGACCGGTATACACCGATGATTTTCGGTGCCGATTTAGGTTACAATTAATTTATTCTCTGGGTGCTAATGGTTCAAAGTCGTTTTGTTAATAATACACGACTCTCTAGCTGTCGCTGGATAAACATATTTATTCGTCGTTAGTATCGTTCAAAGAGTATCTTTCGGAGACTGATCGAAATTCGTGACCCCCGGTAATCTCCGCACTCCTCTTATGCCCCGCTTGTAAACTTGCGATTGGCTATCAACAGATTTGGTTTGGATTTCAGAAGAGATGATATTTTAACTTTTTAACTTTAACTTTAATTTTAGCAGCGGCGCGATCGACCTTATCGAATTTTAAAGTGTATGTACCGCGTTACGCAACTTTGCGCGAACATTACTTATATTTTTTGTATTTTGCCATCTTCGTGTACGCGACTGAATTACATTTTCAATCCACGTCGACCTTCTGCCAAAATCGATTTCTATAACATTCTTATTTTTCTTCTACGCAAGTACATTCACTCGCACGCTATTCCGTCTTTCCGCATGAGAAACCCAGGGCAATGCAACACGCAAGACACAACTGAAGCTTTCTCTCTGTCCCTGTCTCCCTATCTATCTCTCTGTCTCTCGGTGCTTTCCTTAGCCGCGGTAGTGCAGGGGCTCAAATCCGTCGCCTAATTAAGCGCTAATTAAACGGAAAATTAATAAGATCGCGCGCGGCGTCCGCGTGAAATCCTATAAGCCAGTGGGAGCTGCTCCACCCTCCATTTCTGTACAGAGCTCGAGAGTCTGTTGTCTTCTCTCTCTCTCTCGAGCTTGGCGGGGGAGCTTTGCTTCCTGAAACCTGCGGTGTAACTCTCGCCCTATCTCTCTCTCTCTCTCTCTCTCTCTCCCTCTCTCCCTCTCTCCCTCTCTCTCTCGCTGGGCGAATATATGACGCTGCGCGCACGCGATTTTACACCGACTTCCGCTCAAAGGAACGCGAAGCAACAACTAAAACGGCCGCGTCGCGATGCTTATTACCTCCTATTCGTTTCATTAGCGTGACTCTCTCTCTCTCTCTCTCTCTCTCTCTCTCTCTCTCTCTCGTTCTTGCTCTCTCGTTAGCTCTCGTTTTCCCCCATTTTGTGGTTGGTCGAAAGGAGCAAATACTTGTGCATAATGGGGCTCTGATTTTCCGGCCTCCTCTATTGTTGTGTATATAGTACACAGCTGCTTGAATTATTTTTATGCCTAGGAAGCATCTGGTGTGTGATTTTTTGTTATTATTGTTATTCTTCTTTTTTGCTTGGTGTTTCTTCAGCGAGCTGAATTGAATACTGAGACTTGTGTTTCTTACTTTTTCAATTTTTATGCATTTTAAAAAATGAAGAGAATAATGGGATAGAAAAAGTTTGCCTTTACTTAATTAATTTGTTTAGGCACGAAATTTTATTTAAACACGATTATTTGCTAAACATTTCTTGAAGTTAACTTTTTATCGCTTACTGTTCCATTAAGACAACCATTAATGTTATCATTATTAGATTAACACTTTTTTGCACACGTATTCTGTAAAATAGCGAGCGTATTTAGATAAGAAAAATTATGATAATTTTTTTTTTTTTTTTTTTTTTCATAAAAATATATTTAGTTCGAATGTGTTTTCGACTTCATTAATTTGAATAACTAATCTTCCAGAGCATATGGCACACCCGGGTCAAACCTAATCACTATAATTATTGAAAAACAACACTTATGAAGCAGATAACTTTGAACTTGTGAAATGGAAGTAGTTATGCATGCTGAAAATATTGAATAAAAATTATTAGATAACAATGCAAATGAACTGCTTTGCTCTTTGGACACAATAAAATCTCAAGCTCATATCTTGAGGAATATTATTAATAAATAAGAGTGATATACAATACATATGTTATTATAAAGTATTAAATGTAAATGTCTACATGTTACTCTGTACAAGAATTTGGTCGATTTTATGAATTTGACTGCAGCTAGATAGTTATTGCATACTAAGTATATTCTTTTAGGCGTTAATTTATTTTACCACTATTAATTAAAATTAAAATTTGCATAAACATTTATGTCTAGTAAATAATAATCTGAAACTGCAATTCAATCTCAATTATAAAAAAGAATTGATTAGTGGACACGGTAAGTCGCTGCAGACATTTACAAATAACAAGCAGCAGATAATAAATAAATTGCCTTATTTAAATCCTCCTCATTGATTGACATGCCACGAATATTATGGAAAATCGCTACACTTGCAATAAAATGTTAATCGTTTCTAGTTTAAGAATATATCAGAATATTTTTCTACTTAAATTTATCATAAATCATTATTATATATAAATCGACATTAATGCCCTTTTCTACATATAATAAATATTTTACAGGCAGAAAAATTTTTCACGATTAAATATCAGACAGAGCACGAAACAAGGTGAACATTACATCTACGGTCGCTTAATACGACGCGGCAGCAAAATCAAAGGGGAACAAGAGGCGCCGCGGCTGGTAATTTCAAAGTATAAAAATCGATTCCAGATGAATTTAATCAGACCTCAAAAAACCAGCAGCTGCAGCGACTTGGAGGATAGACTTGTCGAAGAGAAAGAGACGATCGTAGCAATACGGCGGCGCGACGCGGCCCTTTGTTTTATGCGCTGGTAGTCGTCAGCGGCATGAAGATAGAAGGAGAAACTTTCAGCGACTCCTGAGCGAACGTTTCCAAAATAGAGGAAGAAGAGAGAGAGAGAGAAAGGGAGTCGGATGGAAATCTCGCGTCCGCCTTATCCAATCAAGCGGACGCCCATCGCGTGTCTGCCTCGTCGATAGGCCCTCCGAAACTTTCTTTAATCAAGTATTTGATCAGCGTCTCTCTCTCTCTGTCGCTCTCTCTCTCTCTCTCTCTTTGCATCTTTTCGTACGCCCTTCGTCTCTCAGCTTTAAAACAATCCTGACAGCCATCATTATTCCCCTGCCTCGAAGTTTCTACGATGCCGGTAGCTGTTCAGGAAGAAAAAAGACTCGTGTTTTGCTTGAGTGCCCTACACCTAGAACTATTATAGCGGCATTCCTCCGCTTGTGAATGAGTATTATATTAATGTTTTTTTTTTTCGTCAAATTTATCAGTGCACTAATTATAAACCTATTATGTAGCGGACAATGTGTGATGGAATATCGATGTTGTGTAATACGAGGAAATGAATGCATCAATGAGCCTGTTTTCCAATTTCAGACAAACAATGTCTACTTGGAGGCAAATATTAGATATGGAGTAGTTTGTTATTGAAGTGCTATACTGATTGATATGGTTGAAAAATCACCCAATGTTTCTCACTTATATATTTTTTTTTTTCATTATTATTATAATTCATTGGAGATTTTTTACAATTTATTCTTATTCGTTTAAAAAATACGCCTATTAGAGTTAAATGTCTAGTTGGTGTAAAAGTAGATACAAAACATTTTATTGAACCAATCCATATAGGTATAAAAAAAATTTAAAAAAATTGATTAATGAATCGAGGAACTGTTGCACAAAAAAATTCAACTTTCATTTTTTGTTAACACATCCCAGCATAAAGTGCGTACTTATTACCGCACATAATCCACTTTACGCCTTCGGTGCATAATATACTATTTCTTTTTTTTTTTCTGTTTACTATACGTTGCTATGTCTGTCCGAAGGGATCGGGAAATGTCAATCGCTTCCCATAACGACAGAATCAACAGTCCGTCATTGATTGATCGCAGTGGCCGACGAAAAGAAAATGAAATTCACAATCGAAAAGAAGACCTTTTTAAGGATAAGTGCATAATGACGAAATAGAATTGCTCCAATTAATACAAATGTGTAAAAATTAATAAAAATTTTCTGACTGAGTATTAATTATAATTTATTTTATAATTACGAACTTTTAACTTAACCAAATTGTGATTTTAACTTGATATTCTTGGTTTTATTAGACACGCGGTTAAAAAAAGGTAAGTCATAGTCAATAAAGTAAGTAGAAATGGAAGAGATTGGTTGAACATGGCCTGAGTGAATAGAAAAGGAGTATAAGAAAAATCCGTGCCCTGAAGATGGAGAAGAGATTTTCCGTATAGCGCGGGCCGCATTGACTGTACAAACATCAAACCAATATCATAATTGCTCGGCGATCTCACGACTATTGGCTCAAAAGTCGCAGGGACTTTACTCTTGGCTTTGTGTAACCGAGGAGTTTTACTGCCTCTATGTTGGTGCTTTTCAAGAAGAAAATGTCTGTCCTGCACTCTCCTTTGACTTAGGATTCTTAAGAAATTAAACTTCAATAAGAACTCAATCGCGTATTTAATTATAATGGAATTGCAGCCATAATTTATACAAAAATCATGTTAAAGTGTGTGCATGTTATAAAGCGAAACAATTGCGATTAAATAATTACAGTCATATTACGAAAAATTTAAGTCTTAAAAATCCAACATTTTCACCAATTTTACAATCTCTCTAGTTTGTCATAAATATATTTTACACTTATAATTTTTTGGTAGAAATACAAACTATTTTTAACCCAGAAAATATCGTTTTTACCTCGCATGCCTCCGTCGCTGATTAGCACCAAGTAGGAGCATAAATAGAGCGACGTTAAATAAAAGAAAATCGTTTTTACCAATCTACCTAGAAACTAGATATTTTAAATAGCCAATTACTTTATTACAAAAGAGAGAAATTTTTGGGCTCGAAAATGAAAAGAATTACTATGTTTTATATTTTCAAATAATGATAATAGACTAGCCATAATGGACATTTCCTAGACAAAAAATAGTTATAGGATTCGTAATAAATGCAATAAAATAAATACAGTACTTAACCCTATTATCTTTAAAAGCTCCAAATTTTTTATATTAAGTATATTATGTACATTTTAAATTGATACAAAGTTATGAATATTGTCACAATCTGATGGTCTTGGATTCAAGCCCAGATCAGGTAAGATTTTTTAACATTTTTTAAATTTTTAATAAAATTATTTTATTCTAAAAGTATCAATACAAATAATAATTTACATAAAAAGTTTATTAATTAAATAGAAATTAATAGATAATTAATAGACATTATGATGTTGACTAATTTTAGGTCCAGTTCCTACCTATTTCTCAGAATACTTTATCCAATTTTTTAGTTTTCTATAAAAGAGAGAAGAAAATGCAAGATTGCTGTAGGTATTCTAAGAAAATTATTATACTCTCATTTATCCTCACTATAAACTTGTTTCAAGTCTAATTAAAAGGTTCGTATTTCTACTAATGTAATAAACGAATTAGTAAAAAAAGAAAGGAGTTCATGCTTACATTTTTCGGTGCGGTGATTTTCGTCATTGTCAAGTCAGTTTAATTCCTAAATATGCATGAGGCAAAAGGTGAACGTGCGATTTCTCCCGTACTGCACAATTCTTTCTCATTTTTACAACAAAACGTAGGCAGGCGGAACTACGATTTCGCGGAAAGGTTAATGTTATGCAGATACGAAATGCCAACGCTTTGCAATGACTCGAGCTGCAGATATAAGAATAAAAAAAAA
>UELU01144491.1:36664-138006 GCA_900490025.1 Megastigmus dorsalis
TTTGATTATATAATCAATAACTATAAGATAATACATTTAAACAAATAAAGAATTCAATAAAATTTATAGCTTTTCAACCTCTGTAATTGCTATTCAGCTATCATGAAATTTGAATTAATATATATGCCTATATATGCGATTGCGCTGTTGCCACGTTTCCTAAAAACGACAAAATTTCTGCAGAATAATATTAATAACTAATCAAAATGATCTATAAGAATTAATAAAAAGTATATCAAACAAATTCTTCATTATTTAACTATCAGTACGTACATTATTTATTCAGGTCTTTGCATTTTTTACATGATATTTTTAACAAATAAAAGTTGGAAAATGTTGTTTTCCATAAAAACTAATGCTAAATGAATCAATGTTCAATAATGTATTTCTTGAAAAAATGATCTATAAAAAATATAGGTAAAATTCTGGAATACTTATTATACTCTATGGTTACATAGTTTTCAATTTTATCAAGATCTGTGCATTTTTTTACAACCATAGACCCTCCTTAAGAAGTTCATCCAAAATTATACATATAATAGAAGAAAATAATCCTTATAAATGATACAGTAACGATAAAAAAATGAATGTTTTTGTTAACAATTTTGAACAAGTATACTTGCAGATATTATTCTGTTTCTTCTGCACAGCTTCAGCTGTTTTACGCCGACGATGTTAACTTCTCGATGTTTCAATTTAGAAATACCGATATACCTAATGCTACTTCTCGAATTTGTTTACATTTTTCATGCAAAGCTCCCGACAACGAGCGGGATATAGATAAAGATTTTTTTCTGACGATCGAACGACAAGAGCCAAAAATGCGACCTCACACCACGGAGACCCGACGCAGTGTTTTAAATTCTCGTATCAGCATTTTTTTTATCTCCCTGTATTAAGTTAATGGGGGAGTTTCTCGACTCGGGTAACATAATATTTTGCAATGAACGAATTCACAAATTGCAGTATTCGAAGGCTATGTAATTTTTCAATAAATTATCTTTGCTGATACGAAATGCTTATTTTCAAATAAATTATAAATAATGAAGTTTTCATTGAAATGAATATAATGCAATGTGATTTCAATAAATTGTAATGCAATAATAATACAATTAGCTATATACAAGTAGAATCAACTGTACAATAAAATGAATGAATATTTTAGCATACTATAGTATCTCGAAAAATGTGGTATTCCTATATCTTAAACATTCCTATATCTTAGTTTATAAAAAATAATTATAGATTTTGAACTATGTTAATTTCATCGAGTATTTCTTTTTATTTGTAGACGTTGATTAATTTTTTTAATGTTAATTGATAAACTTAACATACACAGAGAAAGAACAATTAATTATTTCATTAAGTTCAATTATCGAAAGACATTTGTTTTATACTGAATAATCTTTGAAACGTGACTCGAACGTGCTAAAAGAATTCGTTTTGCATCATCTTATTAATATCAGAATTTAAAATGACCGTTTTCATGAGACACAAATTTTATTTTCGTATAATAGAAATATTAAAATTCAACTAAATATTATACATATGAATATTATCATAATTATTAAATTATATTTTATTATAATTAGATGATGATTAGATTTTTGAAGAAAAATTTTTTAAAGAAATAAATTTTTGAATAGAATATTAATTTTTCCGTAATTTTGTTTATCAGTGTTATAAATTTTGATTATTTTTAAAGGAGAGTTTTTAAGGGAAATTGTGATTCTAGTATGCAATAGTTTATAAGTCTGAACGTCTGTTTGAGTTTCTGTATAACATATGTACTACGTGAATTGTGATTTCAGTACTTTTATATTGTGTTTTTTTATGATTTGTTTAGTTAGCTTGAAGAGGAGGGCATACTTTTTAAGCTCTCGAAACGTCTCAAAAAAAGACGCAGTAGTAGTAGTAAATTCTTTATTTTATCTTTAGATTTATGTTACAATATTTTACATCTTAATCTATGGCTCGTAAATTGATATAATTTCATTCACTATTAATTTTTTGTTCTTTTTCTTTGTTTTCCCATTCTTCGTTCTTCTTTCTTCTTACTTCCCCTCCTTATTCCCTGTTTTTCCCTGGTTTTTCTTGCTCATTTACTCTTCCTTCCTTTTCAGATCATTTTTCTCTCTATTCCATACATATCTTTTTCTCTCCACCTTCATCCACTTGTTCGCCTTTTCTACTTTTATTTCTACTCCAATCTCTCTTGCTTTTCTTTCCATTATTCTAGCTTTTTCCTTCCAAACCGCTTCACTACATTTTACTTCCTCTCTCATTTCCTCTATTTCCTTTCTCAATTCTCCTACCTCTCATTCCCATCCTTTTTTTCATCCCATTTTTCTTTTCTTTTGACACTTTGATTCACTTTACTTTTCTTCTTTCTTTCTTTCCTTTTCGTTCACTCCGCAGCTGCCTTTATTGTTTACTTTGCTTGTTTGCTTTGTATATCGGCATTAACCTATTTAGTTCCTTTTCGTCCTTCCTTCTTGTCCATGAACTGTGTGTTTCCTCTAGACCCCCAGTCCATTCCATTCCTCTTATTCCGTTCCAACTTTTTCTCCATTCCTATCCGTCTTGTGCTCCCTGCC
Organism: Megastigmus dorsalis; assembly: GCA_900490025.1. Taxonomy (NCBI): domain Eukaryota; kingdom Metazoa; phylum Arthropoda; class Insecta; order Hymenoptera; family Megastigmidae; genus Megastigmus; species Megastigmus dorsalis. Next base: position 39,262 of record UELU01144491.1, read on the forward strand.
TTTCCGCGCCTGTTTCACGTTCTCTTCTCTGCCTCTTTTCTTGCTCTTCTTTTTTTTTCTTATCCATTCTATTCCGTACATTGTTGCCCTATATTTATCTCCTTCTTTCCTTATCTTTACCCAGCTTCTTTCTATTTTTCCTGTTACTTCACACTCCTTAAACACATGTACCATTGTTTCTACTTCCCTTCCGCATAGCCTGCATTTCCTCTTATTATCCTCTAACCAGTATTTACTCCCGTTTCCATCACCACCTAACCTGTATTTCGCAACTATTGTGAATTCCTTTCCTTTGCTCCTTCCTGTCCCGTTATGGTACTCCTTTTTTTCTGTTATTGTTTCTTCCGCCATCCATTTTCCGAATTCATTTGCGTATTTCTAATTCTCTATGTTGTACGAATTCTCCACCCACGATTTCTGCCATTCTATGTCTCTGTGTAGAAGACGCAGTAATTTAAAAATAAAAAATGTTTTGCATTTTATATATCGTGAAGATCAATAAAATTATCTTACCTAGTATATTTTATTATCGTTATATATTTCGTATGTATACACCTTATAGATAAGCCTACGTTTTTCTAGTTTAATCGAACCTTTACATAATTCAAATCCTTAGACTTTGATCGTAATCACTGAAGTTCATTTTCAAACAAGTAATAATTTTTAAGATATACAACTCGCAGAAACAGATATATACGCGTGCGAAAAATTCTTACCCAAACTAATGTAATTTTCGATTTACTTTAAGATTTCATTGAGAAACAACCTGAGTTAAAGCACAATCTTTTCACACCATTAAGTGTTACTAATGGATCTTGATATAAACTTTAATGTAGATTTTTAATCATGAACAATAATGTGAAACTGTAGAATGCATTTTTTATGATGAAATATTTGCATCTGAATGCTTTTCTTGCGCTATAATGTTATCTTCTACGTTCGAGACAGAAATATCAAATGCGGCTTTGATGATAATTAAAATCATTTATAAAAATAGAAATCCGACGATTTAACATGAAATTCATTTCATCTAATCTCATTTGCAATATCTAACAGAATTTGTTAAAATATACAAGCTAAATGCGTTATAACGTTTCTCTCCTATAATAAAATTATAAATATTGAATAAAAATATGAACATTAAGTTTAAAAATATCTTTACACGGAAAAAAGTTCCATTAAAAATTATTATGTTCCATAGTAATCGAGACATAATAATGCTTAATAGATTTTTTCTCCGTATATGTTTTCAAAAGAAAAATGACATCATTACATGTAAAATATTTCAGCTAAAAGAGAGCAAAATCTAACAACGTATTTTCATTTTTTTAAACTCTTTTTTAAGCATCAAAGGCACTTCTTTCAGATTACATCAGACTCAGTAATTTAATGTCATGAAAATTGAAGATGGAAGCTTACTCAACAAATTTATGCCATCGTAATTTTCAGAAAATAATTTTTGCACAATACTTTTCAAAAATGCATATAAAATGAAATATTTTTGTAATGTGAAAAAGATATTACATTTTAAATGATTGAAAATTTCTAGTATATGTAATGTTCAATAACGACAAAACGATTTTCAGACAGATCGAAAACATCTAAATTCGTCATCGTCATAAGATACTTATTACTTCAGAATTACGTGTTATTTTCATCTTTAACTGAAATTAGAATAAAATACCATTACACAGATTTAGTTTCGTAATTAAGTACTCACATTTTACTTGCAAATGCATCTTAAAGCTGTACTTTCAACAGTTTAAGTTGAATGAATTTTCTTTATAATTAGTTGTTATAATTTATATTTTCATACAATAGAGCTTGAATAAGAAATCGAAAACTAGGTTAGTAAATTGTTACTACTTTAATTCTCGAGAAATAAAAATCTGCGTTCAATTTATTTTTATTACCGTAACAGAGTTTCATTGAAAATTTATATCTTATTAGTTAAATTTGTTGAAAAATCAAACGTTCGTTTTGAGATCTTTATATGTCAATATTAGAATGACATTAATTATAATATAGCAAGGTTATTTTTCCATTGCATAAATGAATTTGATATATTTTTATACATTCAGTACGGATTTAGTTCTTTTCGATCATTGAAAAAGTTAAATAATTATTTAATCAAATTAATGCCATCAGAAGACATGAGATATAGCAATAAAAAAATGAAACTAAAAATGTAAAACTATACAGATTATAAGTAGTTGTTTCTAATCTCTGATTTAACTATAGTTGGAAAATAATTTTAATCTCCATTAAAGAAAATATTAAATACAATAGATTTATATGTTATACAGATACTACATGATAAAATTTATGCCAATCAATTCTTTCTAAGATCATAAATTAACTTGAGTTACGAAGGCGAATAGTTAGAAAAAGTTTTCTAAGTTGTCATTACTACGCGACGAAGTGAATTTATTTTAAGAAGATGCAATAGGTGTGCCATCTCCATCACCGCGTAATCTCCCACGCGAAATTCAACGCAGGGGCCTATAGTCGTGCTAAATATTATCGGGTCGAAAGGTCGCCAAGCTGGTTTCGATAATGATACGAATTTGGTATAAAAGCCGCAGATTCACTGTCAGTCAGCATGCACAGCATCACAATGCATTTCAGCATCGTGTTCCTTACTTTGTTCGCCCTTGCGGCAGCAACTCCCTTGGTGCAAAACCTCCATGCCGGTAAGTCACGTTTTTCATCAATTTCATTTACACTTTAAAAACTTCTTTCATTTTTTTTAAAATTGTTAACTGTCGTTAATTTTGTTTTATAGTTGTTAATGAAAAAAATCAAATCGTATAAGACAGCTTTTACATTTTTTATAAACAAATTACATTTGAAGATTATAGAATTTTTGCCAATATCAAATAAATTTTAATAACTATTTACTATAAAACTAAATAACTTACATTTTTCACCAAAGAGAAACTTTTTGCATTTTCCACTGATTTAAATTATAATTATAATAAAATCATTATAACACCAATATCATATTCATTTAATTCAAATATTTAGAGGTGTTGTTACTTATGAAAATGACAATTTTATTTAATAATTATTCGTCGAAAGATCAAATGGAAATATAACAAACTAAATGAAAATTGTAAATGCGTAAATTTAAAATTAAATTTAATAACTTTTTCAAAGCTAAGTCGGTATTATAATCTTAATATATGTTTCTCTTATATATGTTTTATATGTGTATATAAAAGAAACATATATTTAGATAACATTATGTTATAGATAACAAATCATCATAAAATGAATTAAATTTTAGCCGACCAAGAACTTCTGAAGAAGCAGCAGGATGTCATCAGCCTGTTGGAGAACATCGCCGGACAGCTCCCAAATGAGCAGCTCCGCGAAATTGGCCAAAACTACGAATTCGAATCATCCATTCAGAACTACGAGAACCCATCTGTAGTCAAATACTACGTTGGTCTCGTCAATACTGGTCATGTTCAGCCCCAAGGTACTCCCTACTCGAGCTCTATCAGCCAGCTCCGCAAGGAAGTTGCTCTGCTGACTCAAATCTTGTTGGGTGCTAAGGACTACGAAACTTTCCTGAACACTGCTGCATGGGCCCGCGTCCATGTTAACCAAGAGCAATTCGCTATTGTAATTACACCCACCTGTTATTTCATATCCTATAAAATAATAGAATTATTAATAATTTTGATAGGCAGTGAACATTAAAATTATTAAAAACATTCATATTTATATTTAGGCCTTGGCCAATGCTGTTCTTCAACGCGAAGACATTGCTGGAGTCATCCTTCCACCAGTATACGAAGTCTACCCCCAGTACTTCTTTGACTCAAGAATCATCCAGAAGGTCCAAGACTACGTTCAGCAATACGGTCTACTGAACCAAGGCGGTCAAGGTGAGAAAGTCGATGTCTTCAACGTCCATGTCAACTACACTTCAGGACTCCCCGCCGGAGAGAACCAAATCGCTTACTTGACTGAGGATATCGGTTTGGCTGCATACTACAGCTACGTCCAGTTGGCCAGCTCCATGCTCCCACAAGGTCAAGGCAGTATGCAACAGGGATCCGAAGGCATGAACGCCCAGATCGGTCACGGTGCCCGCTACTACTACATCCATCAGCAGTTGCTCGCTCGTTACAATCTTGAACGTCTTGGACAAGGTCTTGGCCCCATCCAAAACCTCGACTACTACCTCGAGCACATTGTAACCCCATACAAACCTAACCTCCGTTCTCTCAACGGTATGAGTTTGGCTGGCCGTGATGAGCACATCTACGTCACTCCCAAACACCACAACTACGACCTTTTGAAACTCGTCCGTACTTTGGAACAGAGAATCGTCGACGCCATTGACGCTGGACATATCATCACCCCACAGGGCGCCTTCCTGTCTTTGTACCAACCCCAAGGTCTTAACATCCTTGGAGAACTCATTGAAGGATCAGGCCACAGCATCAACCCAAGATACTACGGAAGTCTCGTGGCTGTTTCCAAGCAACTGTTAGGTAACGCACCTGAATTCAACAACATCTGGGAATACACTCCATCAGCCCTTGAGCTTGGACAAACCGCCGTCCGTGACCCCATCTTCTACCAGCTCTATGGAAAGATCATCGAATTGTTCCAATACTACCAAGAGGCATTACCCGCTCACCAATACAACGACGTTGTCGTCCCTGGAGTCAACATCCAGAAGGTCGAAGTTGGAGACCTCGTCACCTACTTCAGCAACTACGAAGTCTCCCTTGACAACGCTGTTGTACAACCTGTTGGACAGCACCTCGAGAACCAGCCCGGCCCCAAAGTCAAGGCTCAACTTAAGAGGCTCGACCACAAACAATACGAATACGCTATCCACGTTCAGTCCCAGAAAGTCCTTCCAGGTGCAGTTGTCCGCGTATACGTAGGACCCAAATACAACCACGATGGACAGCCAATTGACATTAACATCCACCGTCACTACTTCTATGAACTCGACCAATTCGTCCACGACCGTGAGTACATTATTTATGAAATATATGATTGTAAATTTTCGTGATATATTTTATCTCATAAATAATTATACATTTTAGTCACTGAGGGCCAGAACATCATTATTAGAAACTCACACCAAAACGGTTTCAGCCAGGACTGGCCATCAATTCAGCAACTGAAAGAACGCATCCAGGGTGCTATCCGCTCCCAAAGCCCATACTACATCAACTACGTAAATACACATATCTTATTTTATAATATTAGCCCATTAATTATTTTTAAAAAATTTCTACCTATAATTATGTTTCATATTTGTAGCCCGAACAGCTTTACGGATTCCCAGCTAGGTTGAGCCTTCCCAAGGGATCCCAGAGCGGTCTGCCACTCCAATTATTGGTTGTCATCACATCCGGAGTCCAAGGAGGTCAAGTAGAATCTTACGGCCCAGTCGTCGAAGAGGAATGGATGACCTACCAGCCCCAGCACTACCAAGTTGTTGGAGAAGAAGAATACCAGCAGTTCACCAAGAACCCAGTCGACAAAGTCACTGGTGGATACCAAACCGTAGAAGTTATCCCAGAATATGAAGGCCAAATCGTCACCGAAGGTATATTTAATTCTGACGTTTCATAATAAATATTTCATTTCGAAAATGTTTCATATCATGGAAATATTTGATACTTGTAGGAAACTGGCACTGGGGATACCTCTACAAGAAATATCCTGGCAGCTATTCCTACCCACACTGGCAACAAACCCAGTACAACATGGGTGGTAGCATCCAACAACAAGGCGGCATCTCTGGACAAGGCGGTCTGATGGGCGGTCAAATAGGATCCCAACAAGGTGGAATCTACGGCGCTGGACAAGGTGGTGTTCTCGGTGGACAAGGTGGTGTCCTCGGTGGACAAGGTGGTGTCCTCGGCGGACAAGGTGGTGTCCTCGGTGGACAAGGTGGTGTCCTCGGTGGACAAGGTGGTGTCCTCGGTGGACAAGGTGGTGTTCTCGGCGGACAAGGTGGTGTCCTCGGCGGACAAGGTGGTGTCTGGGGTCAACAGGGACAGGGAGTGTCTGGACAAGGCGGAATCTACGGTGGTGTATACGGCCAAGTTCCCCATGTCTACGGTCAACAAGGTCAGAGAGTACACTCTGGCATTGGCAAAGTTGGCCAACAAGGCGGCATCCACAAACAAGGTCACGGCCAAACTGGATACTACGGTAGCGGATACCTCGGCGGCTCCCAAGGTGGCATCTACCAGGGCCAGAAGGTACAAGACCAAGACGTCCACAACTACTACCAGAACCAACACATCGGTGCCGTCATCGGTGGTGGTATCTCCCTTGATGGTAAACCCCTGGGTTACCCACTCGACAGACCACTCGCCGACAGCGCCTGGTACGCCCGCAACATCTACGTCCAAGATATCGTCGTCTACCATCAAGACGAAATCATTCCCCAATACTAAGTGATTAGGGCGAGAGCGTTACTTTATTTATAAATTACATTTAAGATTATGTTCTTCTTTGTCTATTTGTTTACTTGATTATGAAACGCTAGAGAGACTTTGTGGTCTCTTGAATACGTTTATGACTGAATGTGTGTTGTTGCGTCACTTATTTCGCACTGGCTATTCTAAGCTGGCGTTGCAAAAGCAAAGTAATAAAACAATTATTTGAATATATATCACTATTGTTCTATATTTACTCTTTACCTGATACCTCCAGAATGTTGATCCAACTTTTATTAATATCAATTTTAGTTAATCTTTTCTATTTTTACAAATTACAATGTTATTTTATTTCCAAATCTACTTAAAAATTTGACGAATCAATCTCATCTCATAATATTACAAACACATAATTTTAAACAATAATTAATCAGTTATTAATATTTCAATGACTCTTTACCAAAAGAAATGTTTTTGATAATTATGTAAACTTCCAAATGATTAGAACCAGCATCATAATCATTTATACCATCAAATTAGAAATAATGTTCTAATAAAATAAAGCAAAAAAGAAAAACAAATAAATCCAATAGAAAAAGTAGTAGCAGCAAAGTCTAGCAATTCAAGTGACTCGAAGAGTGCGCTCAATTGTAATCGACGAAATCTCAAAGTAAAGATTCGACATAAGATCGCCCCGTGAAACGGAGGCGAGAAAGAAGTTGCGCAGAGCCAAATAAGCGTAAAAGGAACTTCTTAGAGAGCTGATATTAAGCGTTTGCGTAATTGTGATTCGAGCGTCGTCCAGGCAATGCCGTTTCTTCTTCCTCTCGACTTCTCCGATTGTAGTAGATGCAACGGATAGTCTAAGAAAAGGGTAGGAGGTAGAACAGTCCTATCTGTCCCCGTCTCTTGGCTGCTCGGCGCGCAACACAAATAACGTCGCGCTACAATGAAACGCAATTTCCTGTAGTCGGTAGGTAAGGTTGACGCTTACCCGCGCTTGGCATCTTAGACGCGTGCCTCCACATCGAGACTGTAACTGATGTAGAGCGACAAAGGGATAAGGAAGATACTGGGATGGCAAATTTTACTGGAAGCAAAAAAATATAATGTTTGCAGTGGAGACATTTATTGAGTTGAGCATCAAGTTATTTAGAGTTGAATCGGGTTCAGATAAATGGAAATGAACTGCATTGCAATAGATGAATGTTTTTAAAAATTATCTTGGATCGCCTAGGCATTACGATTAATACTCACAAAATAAACTAGAATAACATTTTGTATCGTATTCTGCACTATTGGTTCAAAGCTTTTTATAATATTTTCCCAACATTCGGACAAATTCTTTACTTTCGAGGGTATAGTATCCATTACAATTCAATAGAAAGTCATCGTATATGAACGCTCGAAACATTTTCAAATAAAATTTAATGCTCCCAGAACAGTTTCTATGGGCTAGAGATCGAAATAGAGTCAAAAGCTTTCGAAGTGAATCGTGTATCGGAGCTTTCCCTCTGTATACATATTTTCGATCCATCGTTACTAATTGGTACAAAAGTATATACCTACGCGTATTGAATGCATATGAAAATTGCAATGAAAGCCTCTACCGATTGCCGAATACATTCAGACTCGTTAGCCCTTTTCGATGCTTTGTGAGCTCGTATATACTCTGAGAAACTTTAGTAGTTGATAAAGCTTCATCGTTACATTAACTTTTGATTATTATAGAAACGGTATACAATATGTGTAATGGTTGTTTTTACGATTTTATTTAATTTACGGTCGACTTGATTATTCAAACTACTTACCAATAAAAACGATGCATAAGAAATAATTTACCAATAATTAATTTTACTTATTTTAAATAAAAAAATAGTATAGTGAAATATTAATTGCATCCCTGACTCAAAAATAACACTATTTAGGTCATCTACCAAACTATTTGTTATCTGAAAAATTTCGCAGAACTTTAGATTGTAACCTAAACACACGAGCCCCGTACAGAGAAAGTAAGTTATCTGGTTGGGGGCGTTCGATACCACCGAACAGAGAGAACGAGAGAGAGAGGAAGAGAGAGAGAGAGAGAAAAAGAGAGAGGAAAGAAAAACATTTATTAAAGCGAAGAGAGTTATGGAGTGCGAATACCGAGGGTGAGAGGTGAGGCGTGAGTTTTCCCACGTGACCGAGCCGCCGCGAGTTATTTATATTCATATCGATGCATGGGGAAAGTTGGCAAGCTTTTCTTGCCTCTCTTTACTTATTTCGCTGCTGCTTGGACCCCTCAAACCCTTGATTTTGATTTTTCTTTCACTGTCACCTTTCTATACCTTTTATTCTTTTATATTTTTGACTTTTCCTCGTATATTAGAACAATAATGGTTCGATCTGTGTTTTTCCTTAGTTTTATTTATTCCATATTTTTAGGTTTAATCTACACCAGATATTCAAATAATCTAATGAAAAATAGCAATATCTGTTACGGGCCGTTATGTAAAGTAGTTCCCAGTCTTGACCTTATACAGTGAGAATAAACCGATGAAAGTTAAGTCCAATTGACATTTTCAAAACTTTATAATGTTAAATATTTTCATAATTTTTTGCGACATTAATACCATGTACCGATACAACCCGTATTACTCTACAAAGTAAGCTCAAATCACACAAAAATAGAAACAGCTTTAATTTTTATATCTAAAAATATCAGGTCTTTTTTCCGCTGTTTCCTCTTACGTCGTTCTCACGTCTCGGCTGCTTTGCTCGGCAGACGCATCGGCCATAAATACAACCAAAGAAAGAAAAAAAAAGATACGCAAGGGAGGCAGAAGAAAGGAAAAGAAGCAGCAGCAGCAGCGAGAACCGGTGACCGGGCACACCGCGACGATTTATTGCATATGAGTTTGGCGGATTTGTCAATCGAGAATTTTCTTTCCCGCGGCCTGGTGGGAAGGCTACTAGCGCGCCTCTCCACCACCGCCGCAGACGCTAGAAATGAAACCATAAATTTTCGAATCGAATCCACTGCGGAAATTTCGAGACAAGGATTTTCTTTCTTGTCCGAGCTTTTCGGTGCAGCTTGCAGCACCTCTCTCTCTCTCTCTCTCTCTCACTCTCTCTCTCTCTCTTTCGAGTAAAGTACTGGAGACTCTGTGGAAACAAAAAATATACGGCCGAATTTGAGGCGAGAAATCGCGGAAGCAACGCCTTCAATATTATAATCCGCTTCTGATAAAATATTGCCGTACTGTAATGCAATAACGGATGTGTCTTGAATCTCTAAAAAGTTAAAATTGTTGACAAGTAACTTCATTTAATACGTTTTATTTAGCAGTGAATGTATATAAATATATATTAGTATTAGTAATCTCCTTCACTTGGCAGTGTATATCAGATATTGGGTATTTACCAGAGGTAGATACAACAAAGCCGGAAATTTGATCTCAAGCGTAGCTGATTGAGGTTTGCATCTGGTTGCAGCATGAAATCTGTTCTATTACTGTCGCGATCCTGGCTTCGCTCATTTTAAAAAAATAAATGCTTTAAGCTTCCGAACCAATTGCAATGAGCTCGTTAATTCATTCAAATTGTAAAATATAAGAGTCGTTTTGGTATGCAAAATAATTTCAAGCCAGTAATATTCTACTTTGAGGAAAGAATCTCTTTCATGCTTTATGATTTATAGATGTAGTTTAAGTGCATCTCTGTACTTTAAACGAATACGATTATACTTTGAAATAGCATGGAATATAGATCATTAAAATTTGATTGCCTTCTTCAAGTACTGCAACGCCAACTAAAGTCAACCATTATACCAAATATGCTAAAAGAATTTTAATCGTATAAAGTAATGTAAGAAACTATAATAGGAAGAATAAACATAAATCAATTTAACGTCAAACAAATAAATTTAACGAAAGTACCTTGCAATTTTTAAACTAGCTCGGCTTAATCCAGCCAACGACAAATTTTCGAAGCTAAATCAGGTGTAAATATAAGTTGAGCAGAGCCCATAATTTCTAAGGTCCCTCCAGGGGCTAAATCCCTGGCAAAATTTGTCCCAAGCCTAGTCCTCGTCCACACACACACACACACACGTGTGTGTGTACGAAAAGGGCGATAGGAGAGAGAGAGAGAGAGAGAGAGAGAGGGGTTATCGAGTTTTCGTTCGAGATATAGCTCCCGGAGAGTAAAACCCCCTGAAGCCCGCGTAGTCTGGGTTGGTCGCGCCACTCGCTTGACTTTTTAATTACGTGTCATAAATTGACCGCCGATACGCTCGGTCCGTTCAGCGACACTCTATTTTCTGGATGGCCGCTGGTTCGATCTATCGCCTTACTCTCCTCTTTCTATACACATACACACACACACACACACACACACACACACATATACACATACCTTCCTTCTACTTTGCTCTTTGCTCTCTCTCTCTCTCTCTCTCTCTCTCTCTCTCTCTCTCTCTCTCTCTCTCTATTTATCTACATCTCCCTCTTTCTGCTCTATGTATATAAATGCGGCATGACCGACTATATATTATCAAGCGGCGTGAAAGATCGGCCCCCGTGTGCGTATATGTGCGTGATATGCGTGCGGCATCGGGAAAGTGCCTCCCGCGAAAACTTGATAAATCGATGCGTACCGCTCGCCGCGCGCGTGTGTACATTAAAGACCAGATTTGCTCGGAATCATTTTTCATCCTTAATTTTACGCGTCGCGGAAGTTATAAGCTCGGTGTATCAATTTATTACGCGCGCACACACAGACCGCCCTTTTTTGTTTCGTGGAGAAATACGAAACGTTTGCTAAAAATGACCTTTGGATTATGCTGTTTATTGTATGACGTACCTGGGATGCGTCATTCAAATGACATTACTTATACGCCGTTAGCTATATCACAGATCTAGCCTGTATCGCTTAAGTCGAAAATTTTATCATCTCAATATCCAGTATTTAAAAGATCATATAATTCGTATAATGTGGAAAACCTTTCTGATGTGTAAGCGAGGAATCAAAGGAGCGCAGAGAAAGAGGTAAGACTCGCAAACAGATTTGTAAAACTAAACTCTGGAGAGTCGCGTGCGCGCGCGAGAGTCTCTCTTTTTCTTCCCGCACACACAGAGAGAGAGAGAGAGAGGGAGTCCGTGGGTCGTTCCATTCGGCCGCGATGCAACTTGCGCGTCGTGTCGCCGTCAAGTTTCGCCGAGTGGAATACAAAAGGAGAAAGAGCAAGAGCAAGAGCGAGAGGGAGAGAGGAAAATCTCTTCTCTCCCTCTCGCTCGCTCCCTCATTATACTTGAAACGAGCGTCGGACACAAAAGCCGGGGAGCTGTGCAAACTTTTCACGGAAATTCTTTTTTAGAAACTTTTTTAAATTTCATTTACTCTAATTTGTAAGGTAAATTTCCAATAGCGGCGCTCCTGTAACGCTATATATGTGCGCTACCAGAAGAACGCCAAGTCGCTCGACCACTGCTTATATATAGAATGTGTACGTATACGCGTGTATATATGCGGTGTGCTTGGATTCATCGCAACTTTCCACGAGTGGACGCGCCGCGTAGCGCTTGTGCCTCTTGGCCTCTAGCTTTTGCCGCGAATTTTATTATTGAATAAGCTTCAAGTATTTCGCGGGAAAAAAATACGAGACGCCGAGACAGATTCGAAACTCTTTTTTGCTTTTTTTTTTTATCATCCGTACGACTTTTAACAAACTATTTCGCATGCGCGAGAGTCAACTTTGGACTTTCCATCTACCTGTTGAAATAATATTTTTTTTTTTAAATAAATCGAGTAATAATCGTTATAATATGTACGATAAAGAAGAAACAAAAAGCTGTGATTGAAATATTTTAATCAACGAGAAAGTACTACAAATCACAAAGGTGAAAGAAGGCGAATAATAGTTGCAATGAATAAGCTCATCGCTGCAAATCAAAGTTGTGCCACAGTAAGAAAGAGAGAAAGAGGGAGGGGAGGGGAAAAGGGGATATTGTTCCAAGAAAGCTGGATATTAATTAATCTTTCTCGCCAAACAACGCCGGCGTTCATTCAGCGAGAAGGGATGCGCCTTGAAATTCCTTTTTATCAAGGCGAGGCCGCAGTGCGACGATATCGGTCGGTATTTAATTAAATTAATTAATGGAGAGAATAATCTGTATACTCTCTCCCCTTCTCCTTATTGAAGTCATCTTCTCGCCGTCTTTATCCTGCCAGCTTCTTTTGCAGCTCTCTCTCTCTCTCTCACTTGCACTTTTTCATTTTCCACGAATCTGCAGCAGGTCCCCGTTCTTTGGCCTCGACTTCTTGTCACTGCCATTGTTTTGCAATCGTGAAATTTCGCTCCCTCGCGCGACCCTCGAATCGGCGCCCCAGTAATTATGATATCGACAAGCAGATTCGGTTGTAATTTTAAAAGTTATTCACTCTTCCAATGCTCAGTCCACAATTTGTAATTTGTTGCAATAATAAAGTAAGCCAAAAACGTTTGCGTCGATTGGATTAAAGTGCGCGCCAAGAAATCAAGCCTATTTACTATGCAAATCTTGTAAATAATTTTATTTACAACTTCATTTCTACTGTTAATACTGGGAACTCGTTACAAACCCAAACGGGCGCGGTCCATCGATGCGTAAAGTCCCCCCCCCCCCCACTAAAAAAAAAGAAACATGTTTATGTAAAAACTTTGCGATTCAGCTGCAACTATACGGTCCAAAAACCAGGTTCCTCTCCACGGCGTAGCAGCTCCGACAAACAAATACGTTTTACCTTCAAAAAAAAGAGAGACAGAGACAGAGAAAGAGAGACAGAGAGAAGGAAGGAAATAAGTCAACAACAATTGAAGCTCGAGACTACTGCTGCTGCTGCTGCATAGTAGTAGAGCTTGCGGGCCGCGCTACTCGAGGATTCAAAATACATAGCGTCGGCGCTTTCCTCCGCTATACCCGAGAGATCCTCCCTGTGTGTGCTGTTATTTTAAGTAATGGCGTGTGTTTATGCACGTAAAGTAACTGAACTTACTTAGCCTACTACCGAAATCTCGACTTTCGCGTTCACACACAATCACATCGAGAGAGCGAGCGAGACGTGGCATGCAGCGCAAGCTTTTCGTCCGTTCGAGCTCTCTCTCTCTCTCTCTCTCTCTCTCTCTCTCTCTCTCTCCACTCTGAATGATAATATGATTTGACTCATTAGAAGTTTCATTAGAGCTTTGTTTACCGGCGTAGTGCCTTGCAGCCGCGGGGAGTGGGATGTGCCGAGAGAGCCGAAGCAGACGAACGAAAAGCAGCCGAGGCAAAAGGAGTATAGTCTCGGCGTCGCGCAAGACGAGGGAAAGACGGAGAGAGTTGCAGGAGAGGAAAACTCGAGGAGTAGCTGCACGCGGCGGACTCGACCGACAAATATATATACACACCGAGCGAATGGACTACAGCCAGCTGCTGCAGTCCCGACTATATGCTAATCCGTCCAAAGAGCCGCGCCTCTTCTACTCTATACCTTTGCTTCATCTTCTGCTCGACCTGCAGTCTCTCGTTGCAGTATAACAGCACTTTGCGCGGTACTCGACCATTTGTGCCGCCAATCCGAGATCAGAGATTAGAGCGATGTGGACATTTTACATTTATTCGAGTTCATTTGCAGGTTCGATATATGGTCGAATATACATGGAGTGCGCACGAAATTCGATCGAGATATCGAAATGCAGTGATCGTGCGGGCATCGTATCGCAATTTAAGAGATCCACCGAATCTTCGATTGTGACCCACATTTTGTGACCCAGACAGCACTAGCTGCCAACGATCCATCACATATCAAGCTACACGCTACGTGCGAACTGTGCGATGAAAATCCGAGAAAGATATAGAGACAAAACCAAGTCACAAAACGAGCAAAAGAGAGAGAGAGAGAGAGATGTATATGCGTATATATGTGTATGCATAAACTGAAAGAGAAACGAACCCTTTAGGCGCTGTAACTTGGCAACAATGCTATACCGGAAAATTAAATTTCAAGTCTATAATACGGCATCCAGAACGATGATGGCCTCGCTGAGACGCGCTGCCCCGCCTCCCTTCGTTTCCACGCGTGTTACTCGTCAACATTGATAACCTTCGTTAATAGATTTCTAGTTGCTGAGGAAATATAAAGGATAAATTGAAATATCAATAGTGGGTTAGTGACTTTAATGTTTTTCAAAAAAGACGAAGACTAATTTTATGAATTATGGAAATAATTAAATATCGTGCAATATTCAACTTCGTCACGATTCATCGTAATATTTAACGCAGCGATAAAGTAATATAGCAACTTTACGTCGTTCCATATTATTTGTCTTACTACTAGTAAAGTACACACGCCGACTGTACATCTAGCGAATAACGGAGATGTTCCAATGCAAAATCCCCAATTGAGAATGTTAGGAAGAGCAGAGGGGAGGACGGTGGTTATAAGCGCCCCGAAGCTCACTCTCTCAGATAGGAATAAATTCAAATGATTCGTGTAAATCGCGGAGGTGTGCAAAGGAGTATGGCTGTCGTTCGTAAGTACATATACCCATATACACATACTGGGGATTTAGGAGGTATGAATAATAAAACGGTTGGTTGTAGTACGTGTGCAAATGTATGCCTGCGTGAAATGACGGCGTTTATACACTTGGCGATATACCCACGAAGCTAACGAGTTCATCTGCATCTGTATATATTCATTTTGTACCAGAATTGGTTTCTCGTATAACACGCGAAGTTCTTTTACGAGTAATATAAAATAATTCAAAATCCCATCCACGAAAAACACCGATCACAATCCATCTAACCAAACAAAGCGTAATAGCCACCTGTATTTTTCACTCTCTGTCAGAGAATACAGGCCACATATACACGGCTGAGCAGCACGAAATAAAAGAGACACAACTGCACACGGGAGGTGAAAGAGAGGGAGAGAGATAGCAATAGGCGGTTGGTATATAGCGAGGAGCGGCGGCGGCACGGGGCCGCGCGGAACACACGAAGACGCACCGCAAACGTTGTATATAATTGGCCGGGTGGATTCTGTGAGCCAGGAAAACCGCGACGGGAGGCGCACCGGACCGTGGCTGCAACGCTTCCGGTTCGCGTGAGCCGAGTTCGCCAACCTCGCCTACCCACCCAAACCCCCTCATCTCTTTCCTTTACGCCAGGCTGCGTCAAAACATTTTCAATTTCGACGCCGCCAAAAGACGCCGCCCTCGACGCGCGCTCTCCTGTTTTAAACGGTCCCTTTTTTTTTATTTCACCCCGCCTTTCTGTTGCTGGGTATTTTTAACGAGGCTTTTTGTGTACGTGAAGTAGGGCGTCCGTTTTTGTTTTTAATATTAAACCCTTTTTTTCTTTCCCGATTGTTAAAATGTAATGGAACTTTTTTTAGATGGTCAAGGCGCTTTGATTACTGCGTTAGATACGTAAGATCATTTTGCTAGTTATAAAATTTTTCCTTCAACAATATTAATTAAAAATCTCGGTGATAAAGAAGAATTCGCAACAAAAGGTTGTCTCGCGGAAATCTCAATGAATCTCGTATAAACACATTGACACCTCGGGACGATGTATCGATCCGATTACGTTATGCATAAGAATAAACACCGAGCATCACTGGTGCACCACCGCGAAGCCCCGAAACCGCCTTTAACCAGCAAAAATGTGAAAGAATATAGGAGCATTGCGAAAGGAAAAAAAAGCCTCGAGAGAAAGAGAAGTCAGCTGAAAATTATATTTCGCTCGGTCGAGATACATATCCGTGGCACCAAGGCGTTGCACACGCTACTCAGTAGTCCTTTATTATTAAAATAATCCGCCCCACAGTGGAAGGCTCCGAAGGCAGCTCTCGGGCTCAGCACACAGCCCTCCCTCCAAACAGTTCACGTCCCCGATATTCCCGCGGGCCATGAAAAATGCATTCGTTTTTCACGCCTCTACCGATTTCGCTCGCTGCTGCTGCTGCTGCTGCTGCTCCTCTACTGCTACTACCCTCTCCCTCCCTTTTAAATTTCTCGAGCTGCCAGATAAAGGAGAGAAATGAATAAGTGCGCCTCGACGCGTTCGCGTTTTTTTTTTCTCCGTTGGTGCTGGTGCTGCCTCGACGTCGCATTACCCCACGCGTCAGCGTCTCCCTATAAGATCGATTAATAACGACCGAGCAGCCCGTTAATATCGATAAGATGGTGTTTATGCGAGAGAAGAAAGAAACGTCCGTTCGTCTGCTGTAGGCTTCGATTTTCTACGAAATTTTCGAAATGAAAATGTTTTTATGCTCTTGGATAATGTGTCAAACTAATTGAATAAAAGTTATTGCGAATAGTGCAAGAAACGTACTATCTTTTAGCCGATTGGTAAAAACGAAGCCCCCGGCCAGAAAGAAATCGGCAAGAAGAGTCTCAACGTCTATAGATTTTTAGCGGCGGCGGTGGCGCAGACGAAATAAAACGAAATCCCGAATGACAGCGGAGTGGCGGTACGGGGCAGAGCTAAATAAAGGAAGATTATAAGGCCGTGGGAGAGAGGTGAGAAAGAGAGAAAGAGACGTGGAATTTGAAAGAAAGAGAGAAAGAGCCGAGAGCAGCGAAGGATGACGTCACTATGGCTGGTGCGAGCGCCTGCTGCAGCCTCGCGACACGTCTCCTTCCCTCCTCATAATAATATTTAATCCGATCCATTGCACGGTACAACGCTTCGCTCTTAACCCAACCTCCAAAATCCTTTAAGGGTTTCTCTCTCTCTCTCTCTCTCTCTCTCTCTCTCTCAGCTGGGAAGACAGAAAAAGAGAATGACGGAGTACAAAAAGCATAGGAAAAGCTGCGGATTCGGAGTCGCCTCTCTTCTTTCGTGCGTCCCAAGCAGTGAGACGTTACGAGTCTTTTCGGTATTACTCGCCGCGCTATAAAATTTTAACGTCTAACTTTCACCGACTCTACTAGTAAAAGTATAATTATATAGACAGTAAATATGTGAGTTTTCGCACAATTGAACGTCAAACATAGTTACCTCAAAAACATTATTGCAAACAAACATTGGCCAAAATTTCCATAATACGGCATCAAATTGGCTTTAAAGCTATATATTAAAACGGATATAACAGGTATTATATAGTGAATGGGAGAGAGAAAGAGAGAGAGAGAGAAAGAAGTCGCGAAACCAATCCCCCCGACTATATACCTGCTTGCATAAGATTAGCAGCGACTACGTATATATACATAAGTTCGACTCTGGCCTGATAAGGAAAATCTGGATTGGACGCAAAGCGAGAACGAGAGAGATAGAGAAAAGCGTGTAATCCGACCAAGTCGGAGGAATATTTTAATCGGGAGACAAGGAGAATCTTCTCGAGAGCTTCTTACTGGTTATATTTACATATCAAAACTCTATCGACGAGTAGCATCGGTGCGGTGCAGCTCGCGCACGCGAGACTCTGGGCATAATTGCTACCGGGCTTTTGCCTTAACGACCAGTAGAATACAATCCGCACGCGGCTGCTGTTGCTGCTACTGCTATATGTAGCTCCTGTTTTTCACGATTTTAATAATCGCGCTCGGCCGTTTGATGGGGAATATTACTACGCAACTGCTGAATACGGAGTTGGCGAATGTCGTTAAGGCTTATCGCTTTATTAAGTGAATATTTATAATTAAGGCAAATATATCGATTTGCACGTCTTTATAGGATAGATGCGTATCCTGAAATTTTCATGGTATAGAGACGATTATAAAAGTGCATTAATATAAAATGCAAATTTCGTATTATAACTTTTAATTTTAACTTATATAACATAAGGTTATATCTTGGCGTTGTTTCAGGCCTAATCATATCCAGAATATCCCTGCAAAAAACAGCCTCCACGTAGAAGGCAAGAATCGGCTTATACGACTCCCAAGCCAACCACCCTTCTTTTCATCGAGCCTCGGAAAATTCCGACAATTATTTCCCCAATCTCATTCCCCGCGCGTCTGCCGTGAAAATTAAACGTATTCCACAAATGAAGTCAGTCGCGGCCGGCCAAACTTCTGCGCGGCGCGGCAAAATCAAAACTTAATCAGACAGAATTCTTACCCGCCGCGGCTCTCAACTTTCTCGCATCGCCCGAGTGCGGCCGCCGCAGATATTGATTTTTTGAAAATATACCCGTCATAATTCATGCGATCGTTACACACACACACACACATTTTCCGTGAGCATTTGCTCCACTTCTCGCTTCTCCCTTCTCGCGCTTGCACCGTGAGCTGAGAGTGGATTCGAGTTGCGGCTATATTCTCTTCGTCTCTTTCTCTCGGCGCAGGCCTTTATCTTGGGTGTCTTCTTCTCGCGAGGGCGCCGGATAGAGTGGGAGAGAAACTTTTAATGTAATTGCCGCGGGACGTGCAAACCGCTGATATCGTCGATCGCGCCAACTCCAACAGATCTTTTCTCCCTCCTCGCTATATGTATACTTTCTCTAGAGTCTCTCGCGAGTCTTGCTCATATCGGGCGAACTGCTTTATTACAGTATCCACTTCTCGCGCTTTTGTATAATTTTGCCGCGCTTATTAAAGAGGCTTATTAAAAGAGTTCTTTTTTTTTGTGTTTGCTCGTTATTCGGTGCTGCTGCAATCGAGAGTATCGTGGAAACGGGCTTTTACGTATACTATTTCCTCCGATTGTGTTGGTGTCCGATGAGTGGGTCCGACTTTTAATTGGCTTATCTTCGGCTTCAGATTGGAGAATTAATGAGTATATGACTTGGAGATAAGCTTATCTCTTTTATTTTGTGCGGGGAGACAAACAATTTAAAGAAGCACATTGACTATTCTTTGAAATTACATGGCGAGAGGAGGGAGAAATACGCCGATGGAAATAATTATTTTTTGAGAATGCGCGATTATTATGTTTGCTAGGCGATTTATAAAAATTACAAACTACAGGAGAACTTAAAGTATACGGTAACTTTAATTGCAAAGTTCTCGGCGAGATGAGATTTTCCTGCAAACACAGACAAATCCCCAGTCCACTTTAAAAAGAACATACCAATTGTTAAAGCAAAATTAATCGTAATAAGTAGAGCATCCCAACTCGATACATCCGCCGGGAAATAAACAAACCCCGAATATATCCAGAGGGCCACGAGTCTAATCGAAAGAAATGGAAAAAGATGGGAGGAAAGGCGGCCGTTGCATCTTCGCTTGGTGCGGTTTATAATCTGAATCGCGTCAAGAGCAAGAGAGAGAGAGAGAGAGAGAGAGAGAGAGAGTAGAGCTCTAACGATATTAGCGCGCGGTTCATTTAAGTTGGATAACAGCTCCAACGAAGAGAGGGTGAGAGAGAGAGATAGCCTCTGAATCTCGGCGTCTCTCTCATTGGTCTCGAGATTTAGGATAGAGCGCCAAGCCAGCGTGTTACAATATCCGCAGCATCTCTCCTTCTCTCTCTCTCTCTCTCACACTCTCTCTAGCCCACAGCCTAATTACTTCCCGCAGCGCCTGCAGCGCCAGCACCTCAAAGCAATCTCCAGATAGCCCTCTTGACCGCTGTAACAAAGGGACAGGGGGGAGGGATCGGCTGTGCGAAAATAGAGATAGATAACCTGCCTGAATGGATTATTTTATTTTTTTAGTCTAGTGTACTTATATATATATATAATACTGTCTCGCACACATCCTTGCAGCTCATTCGACTTTTATTTTCGCGTTTGTCGAGCTGAAAACTTTGTTCTAAGCCCGTACAACAATTTTCATTATTTTTCTCGGTATGATAAGGAAAACGCACGTATCATTTATTTGATAACGAGCATAATGTTCCCATGAAATTCCGCACCAAATACATCGCGGCCGCGCCTCGTGTCTTCGTTTAACTTCGAAGAGGCCACAATCTATAAATTACAAATATATACATATATTGGTTAAATGCGTGAAATAACGCGGGTACACAAGGGTGCGAAAGAAAACTGTTGTTAAAAAACGAGCGGGTGATTGGAAAAACAACTGAAAATAAACCAGAGAGAAGAGTAGATTAGTGGCGATAGAAAGAGAAGAGAGAAGCAAAAAAAAAGAGCGAATCGCAGCGGTTCGTATCAGAAGAACGATCGGTCGTCGGTCGCTCTGACTCATTTTATTTCTCATACTCGAGTTTAATTAGAGGTCCGATAATGCCGGCCGCGCTACCGTAACTCGGGCTACCGCGGCGGCTCTCACACTCGCACACACACACACACGCCTTTAGTTTCCCAGCGAGTAGCAACAGCGGCGAGAGAAAAAGCCTGCGGGGATCGCGCGCACTTCGCTATTCTAGCCTTCCTCCCCTCAACGCGCTTTTATTTCCCTTTATTCCACTTGCTCGATACTCGTTTCTTCATATATTGCAAAGCTTTTTATGAATTTATTATATTTTGTGTTATTTTCTACTTTTATGCGCTGGGCGCCGCTTTACCGGCCGCTTTTTCCACATTTTTTGGTGTATACGCTGCTTTTAAATGTGCCAGGCGATAAAGTATACATATAATATAGGTAATTTTCGGAATGTTATTATTGACTGTAGAAAGGATTTTTTTCCGTTAAAAAGTTATAATTTTAGAAATTATTTCGGACAATGTTATATGATTTATATTTACAGTCATTTATTACAAAGACTCCTGGCTCATCCTTGCAGCATCATCAAATACAACATCACCCGTGAAACTCGTATCATGCAACCTCGTTTAAGTCGACGCGCTACGTCTGCAGGCGCAAAAAAGAAAACCTCGCGTCGCCGGCTATAAGCCGTTTAATACAACTCTGCGTGCATCCGAAAATTCAAAAAGAGAATCTCATCCAATCCCTATACTTTTGCCGCTCTATAAGTGTATATATACATATACGCAGGCAGCGAATCACAGAGTCCGCGTATATTTACCGTTCGCGCGCGCGCGCGCACGAGGCGAGGTTCGTTTCATTTTTCGACGCTCCCGTCTACTTCACGCGCGCGCTAACACTCCCTCCCTTTTTTTTACATTCAACCGAATGTCTCGCCTTTCGTCTATACTGGGCTCGCGCGAGGAGCGGCCAATCCGATTTGGATCATTCGATTTTGCATTCTCGCCATTCAGGATGAGAAGCGCGACGTTACGTGCGATGCAGCGAACGCAGACAGATCGAATCGAGTCGTCGTACTCTCGATAGCAGCGCGTATGTATGTGCGAGAGATAGAGAGAAAGGGAGAGAAGCGCCATATTTCCTCTTATACGTGATACGTACGTCGAGCCTGCAGCGCTTTTTTTCCGCTCTGTTTCTCGGCTTCGCGAGACACGCGGAAGCGGAGATTTTTGCATCTGACTCGACTCTTGGCGGAAGCTTTGCCGCGGGGTCTTTTGTATGCTAAGAAAGTTAAGTATCGAGGAATGGGATATTAATTTGATGATTAAAGGATAATTTTTCTTGTCTCAACATGAAAATGACAGATGTGCAAAAAATTATTTGCGCAGAATTAGTAATAGCAGCTGATTTCCTACCGACAGATTAGAATAGAAAAAAAATAAGAATATCCGTTATACAAATAACATTGATTTATTATTTATTATTTGAGCGCAAAAAAAGGCAATCGCCAGTCAGCCATGACACATATTTTCTTTAAACAATTTTAATTCGTAGAGGGAAACGATTGATTAAGTATCTAAGAGGTACATAATTTTTTAATTACTGATTTATCATTCAAGCAATATTTTGCTTCCCACAACAAAGATATACGCTCTCTGATATCATTCTTAATAATAATCATCCTCCGTATACCATTTCAAATTAATGGCTTTCCAAACTGCCGCACCTTACGTAGAATCTTAAAAGTTAATAGCGAGGATAAAACTTAATTGATCTCGAAGCAGCTTTTCTACCGATCGCTCCAGAAAGCCAACGTCGTCGCACAGTACAGCCAAGCGAGATCCTCTAAAATACACCTCAGTTTTTCAAGCGTGGCAGGCAAAAGAAAAAGGAATATATATAGCCTTTCTCTGGCCGCCCTCGCCTCGGCTATATCCTTATAATCACCGTTCGGTCGGTGATGCTGGCGCTGCCTGCCTGCTATCCTACTGTAGTTACGCCGCGAGGTTATCGGAGGCAACGAGCTACGAAATTGGTTTGCGCGCGCGCTCTCCTAGCTTCACTCTCTCTCTCCAGCAGCCTCCAGTCTCATCTGCCGTAGCCTCTCTCATATCTGCCTATCGGAATTTCCGCGCGCTCACATCTTCATCTATATATATATATATATCTATACACCTTTCTCGACACCGACATATATATACCCTTGCTGATCGCTGTCCTGCATTTTTCAATTCGGAAAAACTAGTTGTTTGCCGAGATAAGGCGATAAATAAAGTAGGTATAGACATTAATTATTGTGAGCGCAGGAGGAGAAGTGTTTCTTCTTTTTTTTTTTTGCTTGATGAGAAAACGTTGTAGATCGATGAAAATTTTCGACTCCAGTCTACCTTAAAACTGTTTACTTATACACATATCGAAGTTTATTTTGCAATTTTCCCACATGTATATTTGTTGCCACTTTTAATGTATATTTATTCAATGTACCGAGTAACCAACTGCGCCGCATTGGAATCTGGAGCTAGGTATGCACGACGATTTTACGAAAATTCTTTTGAAAAATCACCTTCTCGCCCCTATTGGTAGCCGGTCCGATTGATATAATTGATATTACATAGCGGGCGCAAATGTGCGTGCAAGCGCCCTCCATCCACTCACCCATATACACCCATAAATGCTATTCAGTATAATTCGCATGGCTGAACATATTTGTTATTTGATTGGCCTTTGGAATCGGCCGCAGTGACTCGCGCGCACCACGCGGTTGCCGTCCAACAGCGGCAGCGGCTCTCACCAATTGACGTCCACCACCACCACCACCACCACCGCCGCCGCAGCATCGCGTTCAATCCTATACACACTCGTACGACGAAAAAAGGAGAAAAAAAAACCACCGACATTCGCGTCCGATCCCGACTTCCACTACGCTGACCTTTCGAAATTTCGTAGGGAAGAGAGAGAGAGAGACCGAAAATTAACGCGCCGCGCCTGGCAAAAAGCGTAATCGCCAACTGCCTCTCCCTGCACACATGTATGTACTTTGAGCTATAGAGCGTTAGACTTGTGTATGTGTATGTGTGTAGGGACGAAGTTGCGCGGTGGGATGCGCGTTGATTAATGACCGCGAGGTCGCGATTGGTTAATGGGAAATTTATTGTTCGATATATGGACGGTCATACGCGGAAATATATTGGAATAATTTGACGGGTCCGAGCGGCTTTTATAAATTAATTTCTGCCACTTTTGCGGCTGAACCGAAAGACCGACCGATCGCCCGTGAAATTGTTGCTGCGCCAGCGGACGTATAATGATACTATATGCTGCGTTCAACACGCACACACGCGCACACACACACACTCACGCACAGCGTGCGCTTATTTATTTATTCGAACTTAGTCGGCGATTGACGTGCCATTTTTTTATCACCCCCTCCCCCTCCCCTTTCCCAAAAAATTGTGTATTCGTCGTATAATCGAGCTTCAAAAAAATATTCATTTTGCACGTCACGATACTTGACGGTTCGATCATCAAACTTTATCCAATCATCGATGCATTTGTTTTCTTTCTTGGCGAAAAGTACTTACACAAAACATCGTCCAATCTCACACAAAACTTACTCCACTGCGATCGAAACAAAAAGGAAAAGTGCGCGGTCCAGAGCGCGAAAAAACAGTCCAAGTTCAAAGTAGCCGAGCTCTTGCATCTATAGTGCGATGTAAGTCGGCGAAAACTCGCACGCGCACGCGGATTAACGCAACAACAAACAAAAAAAAAAGAAACAAACAGGATATCGCAGTGAATATACAAGGATTCCCGATAGCCTCGACTTTCGACTGCAGCAGAGGTAGTAGTAGTAGCAGCAGTAGCGTCCTAAACAAGTAAGGCCAAACGCTGCGTCTCTCCAGGCAGAGGCCAAGTGCCTTTCAGCAGCTTAGGAGAACTCGCTGCGAGAGAGTGAAAGAGAGACAGAGGGAGACGTTCTCACAGAAGGATTCGACTGCGAACTTATATAACACCCTCTTCCTAGCTGTAGACAGACAAAGAGAGAGAGAGAGAGAGAGAGAGAGAGAGAGAGAGAGAGTAATCGCTACCTCTAGCGCTCTGCCAGAATCGCATTAATAATTGACTGTCGTGGAAGGCGGTAGCTGCAAGTTGCTTATTAGGATGGAATAAACATCAGATCGAAGTGTATGGTAGGGGAGAATTGAATGCCGCGCGTGTACTGCGGAACGCGTGTGTATATATGTATATGTTCGCCCCGTAGAAATCGGGTGTACGATATGGGATTTAGCAAAGTTTTTTTCACGCTGGGCTACGAGCTGAGGTGCGATCGTGATTCTTTTGAATTATTTAGCGACAAGAGGATTATGAGTCGGAGGTACAAGTGAAAACGTGGAGCATGATAAGTACTGGTTGTCTTACTTTCTCAGCATAGCTCACTACGAAGCAAAACTATGCCCTTCCACAATAGCTTGGATAACGAGCAGCTGTCTGAAACTTGCACTCGGATACTCTCTCGCTCTCGATATAAGCGTCGAACTAATTTCACGATTGGAAAATTCCCATAGTTAAGTGTGCAAAAGTGGCAGTAGCATTCTCTACGGTCCGTGCGTCGCGCGAGAGCCGAAGAGGTCCGTAAGAAAAAAAGCTCTCGCCTTGCGCCCGGCAATTACGAATTTCTTAATTCGCGCGCTCGTCGAGAGGTCGTTCGATCCACGAGCTTCCATTATATATATGTACATAAGATGGAGCTTCCGTGCCCTTCTCTCAGGGACCAGATATATATGTATATACACGAGAGCCACGTCATTTAACGCGAGAGATCCTTTGAATGGCAATATATCCATTATCGCAGCGTCACAGCCGAATGGACGCACATCTCGTCCTGCCGCGTGATCGGATTAGCGAAGAAGGAGAAGCGGCAGCAGCAGCAGCAGCAGGAGACTTAGGATCCTCTTCTCGACTAACGGAACTCGTAAATAATCTCGGCTGTTGAGCAGGAGAAAAGGGCTACGGCGCCATGTAAAATCAACTTCCTTTTTTAAAGAGAAATTCACTATATATGTATATATCGATTTGATTTCGCTTTTCAAAAGTTGACTGTTTGTCTTTCATGTACTGTGGTTAGTTTTTTTTTTTTTTTTTTTATTTTTTATAGAAAATTTAAACGTTGAATAATCATTTTGTTCGATGCGAGTTTATTTTAAAATTTTTCCATCGTATACAACTTTGAACCACTTAAATTCAATGAGTCTTTTGTACGGATACTATTAATTTTTTTAATTTGCGTTCGTATTTTCAACATATTCCATACCAGAGAAAACAATGTAACAATATTTCGTATCACTTTTATTATGAGAAATTCTCGAAATGAACAGCCCTCAATAATCTCACATACGCGGTCTCGCAGCTCAAAGAAACAGTAAAATCTTGAAGCCGAAGCCACACGCGCGTCTCGGATCCTCCAACACAGAAACGACTTAGGCACGACCTTCCCCTTATACTTGCAACAATCTCGCCGCTCCGAAAACCCTTCTCTCTCTCACCCTTTCTCTCTCTCTCTCTCGCCTCTTGGCGCCGCATGAATACCCAAGTATGCAAATGTGTCACTCCATCTCACGCGTAGAGATGTCGCGTCCTCAGCGTCTCTCTCCATTGCTTTCTTACCTGTCTCGAGGCTATATACCTTGCTCTCTCCCTCAGCTCGTTGTCGTCGCGTTATATACACGTTTTAATGGTATTCGCCACTCTGGAAAATCAGCTCCATTCGTATTCTCTCTCTCTATCTCTCTCATACCCTCGGTCTGTGTGTAGGTGCTGGAGGGGCCGCGCGTTTAAATCTACTTAGGCACCGAAGGAGAGTAGCGACGCCGTCGTAGAGTTGCGAATTGATAAATGACATTACGCGGCCCAGCAACACCAGCGCCTCGAATCAACCTGTCGAGATTGACGCTGCTACTGCTGCTGTTGCGCGTTGTTCGTGCGACGATACGATGATTGGATCTCTCTGATGTGAGCGAGCGCGCGTGCAATGCTCTCGGAGCGTTTGTCGACGCGCGTAGGTATACGAGGACTGCTGCGCTAACTGCTTTTTGATGAAATTCTGCCGCAACCCCAGCTACTTTTGATTTAGAAGCTATATAATACGATGTATGTAGGCATCTCCTTGCTTTCTCATAGATGAAACTTTGTTAATGATGCGGTGAGAAGTTCTTCTTTTTTCTTTTCATAAAAAACGAAAGAGGAACTTTTTTTAAGGACTTCTGCACAGAATTGAGAAATTTAGTATTACTGGTTCAAAAACTGTTAATGTGCAGTAACACCTGTAAAAGGTTTCAATTACCTCTAAGTTAAGACATCATTCTTCAATTTATATAGTTCTTGTGTTATTTTTAAAAAAGGTACATTTTAAAGAATAGGTCATTTATTTAAGAATATGCCTTGATTTATTTATGAATTATATATATTAGCACAAATCAAATTTCAATTTGGGAAAGCTATGTGGCAATGAAATCGACAGCGGTTCTTATGTTTGTATTCATTGCGGGTGCCGAAAATATTTAAGATTTCATTTATAAATTTAGACTTCATCAAATGGCAAGTTTAAACAGAGATCATAGAATAAAAATTACTTTTTATTTCATTCTGTATGTATAAATTCATTCTTATCGACAAAATAATGATATCAAATAATTTAAAGCTCCACACGCTTTACCGTTATCGACTTTTACAATCAGAATTCACGAAGCGACTCCGCGTGTACGAGCGATTATTATCAATTCTTCCCAATGTATAACAAATCAATTAGCCGAAAATCTCATTTAGCCATTATTCGGAATCATGATCGTTATTATTATTGTTATCCGCGGGGAATCCGGTTATAAGGAGGTGTGCCGTGAAACTCGAAGAGACAAGCGCGCGCAGAAGAATTAAAAGGCAAACACCGCAGCGGAGCGTGAAGGAAAATTTCGTTGCACAACACGCAGGGCAAACTGAGCGTCTGGCGTGTGGTCACGAGGCTGTTTATTTTGGCAGCGAGCGTAGATTCGCGGTCTCTTGTATACGCCTGTGTTTCGCAGCATGTGTCTCTCGTGGACGCGGAGGCGCCAGGCGCATTCTTAAATCGCGAAAAATCGCCTGCTCGCTCCTCTTCTCTCTCCCTCTCTCTCTCTCTCTGTTTTTCTTTTACCTCTCGCCTCTTTTTGGCTAAGCAGATCACGTTGCTGACGATAGCTGTGTATGAGTAAGGGAAGAGAAGCTAAAGGATAAAACATTGAACAAAAGACGAGATGATGTATATACTTGGCGCTGGATTATGCTTATCATTTCAAGACATTTATGAAACATTCTCATGATTTGTGTTGATTTCCTTTGCCAAAAATAGTCGAAAGTTATGCTGCGAATGACTTTTATCGCGAAATACTAATAAATATTGGAATTATGATTAATTTATTAACAAGTACTTATTGATATGTAAAAATGCATATTTTCATGATAGTCGCACAATGTCCGACTTTCCCCACATATTTACATAAATATATTCACATAAATATACACTGATTTCGGCTAAATATAAATAGTGCCTGACATTTTCTACTGAAAATATCTATGAGGATCGACGCATACTTATATATATTTCACGCTGAAGAATACTTAGAAAGTCTGTCGCGCAACACACCCACATCACCTTAACTCAAATATCCTCTTTATTTGCAAATCATGCCTAGGATATACAGGACTGGATGCACCGAAAATCACGGCTACAGTCACCGGTGGCGCGCTGCAACAACACACGTCTCTCTCACTCTCGTATAGTCGAAAATCAGCGATCGTCGGCCGCCGACTATACGGCACTCGCATCCGGCGTCTATACACATTCTCCCGGAGGCTGCGCATCCGATAGTCGGCGCACGTGACGTACTGCACAACGTTATAAAAAGAGAGAGAGAGAGAGAGACGCCGTACCCACACGTAGGTAAATGGATGCGACGGGTCGTGTGTATTAGGTGCAGGCGGCGGCTATACGTGGGGGAAGCAAAGGCGGGATAAGCGGTCCTACTAACAAGAAAATACACGGGCTGACGGAGAGGACACACACACATATATATATATATATAGGGTTGCAAGTCCGGTCGAGCGCATTTTCCGCGAGCCTCGCCTCGGGCTGAGCTGAATGATAATGCGCCGGAATCAAACGTTACCTTCGTTTTATTTATATTCGCCTTATACTTTATCACACCATTTATATAATGGAAAGGATATAAAGTACAATTAAAGAATATCATTCACACGATAATTTTAGCAAAATTTTTCATTACTTTTAACAATCGATGCATTTCTAGGTTCCACAGTTACAGGGCTCGGTTTTGCCGTCGAGCTCGACTACTCTCCGTTACCGCTATAACCAAACTCTGTAGATTCGCCTTTCAATGCAACGCTTTCAGCCGCACATTCTCTCTCGTATAATCATTCGAAACCCGTACTCGCCCAGAATCATCGAACGAACTTTTTAAAAGAATCCAACGAAAACTGGGGAAAAAAAAGAAGAGCTCGAAAGACTCGTGGAAAAAAAAAAGAAAGAAAGGTCTGTACTGCAGGCGCGAAGGCGACGATACAAGGGAGGGAAAAAGGCAAATCGAAAAAGCTCAGTGCGCGTCGATTCAACGGGCTCGATAAAGTAAATAGAAACGTACGACACGTAAGACTTGTACGTGCGATGCAATAACGTCCGGTATATTCTTATTCCTCGTCGTCGTCCCCCCGTTTCTTTACATCTAGGCGCGGCTATAGTTTTTCCTCTATACATCTCTCTGCTCTCCCCTTTTTCGCGCGTCTCTTGTTGCCCAATTTCTATTCTCTCCCTCTCGTTCGTCCCTCCCAACGCACGCGACTTATTTCCTCTTCTTTTTATCAGCAGCTCTTCTCCCCTGTCTCCGTGCCTTCTTTTTCACGCGGATATTCCTCGTGATTGGGGAGTGGGGGCGAGAATGCGAGTATAAAGCCGCAGCAGTTGAAAAATGAATTGCTGCGTGCGTCGCGACAAGATATAAGTTTCCGCCAGATATACGAGTACTGCGCGTGCGTGTGTGCATCGGTGCGACGCTTTTGTAGAGGAATGAACTTGCATCTTTTATCTTACGATTGCATGTTATGTCTATGGATAACGATAACAAAATGTTCACAATACAATAATGTTCATTCTTTGTCGATTTGCGTTGTTACAAATGAGCACTTGGTGAAATTTGAAGAGCGTGACAAAGAATATTTTTACCACGTCCTGTATTATTAGTTTGAAAAATTTGTAGAAAAAAAGAAATCAAACAATTGTAGATTATGAGGCCTAACGCTGTCTAAGATAAAGTATAGAGCTGGAGCATGTAGTGTTAACTGATTATGTGGAATTAGGTACATAGGTGTAATAGCGATTAATGGAAGTAGGCGACGTTGAACATGGTAGGAGCATCCGCAATAGCATGACAGGGCCGATGTACACAGAGAGTGCACCCGATGTCGGAAGCTAATTGTTTCACGAAAATTCGCATACATATACACTCGCCTCGCGCCCTTTTAAATTAATAGAGCTTCCTTACTATATACCGAAGGAAGATATTCTTCGCTGCCTTCTTGTTTGTCTTTATTAAGTAGACGATGCTATTTTGAAATAAACGCATATGCTTACGTAATTATACTTTGAACAGCGTTGTTATACATATAGAGGTTCCCCCTGAATTCTGCAACACTGGCCTACGTTGGAATCATTTGGTAGCATAGCGGTAGGCGCTTTTCTCTCTCGACTTCTGTTTCGCTCACGTTTGTATATTTATTTACACAATTATTTTTAAATCTTACCCTTTTAAATAATCTTTCTTCGGATTTAAAATGTTCCCATATATAAATTGGCTCGATTTAAATATTTTGAGAAACTCATTAATAAATCATCTTCTATAGGAAACAATAATTTCTTTCAATGCCATTCTTTGTTCAAAAGCAGCAAAAAAAAAGTCTCGAGAAACTCATTAAGCTATAATAATGTTTAAGCGCAAGAAGAAAAACGAAAGAAGTAACATTTTCATCCTTTTGCATAATCCAAATAACGTCTGCGAATCTGCACATTAGAGTACTTAGCAATAAAGAGCGGGTAATCCCGCGGCATTATTCCATCCTAATAAACTCGTAATGCTGATGGGACGTTTTAAGGCAAAAGTAACATCAGGCAGTAAAAGTTGCAAGTAATCAAGTATATACGGGAGTGTACGCCGGCTGCAAGGGAAACCTATATACCAACGTCCGAACACTTCGCCTCGTTCAGCTGGTGGTGCGTAAAAACCCATTTCGCACTGTGCAACCCTTGAAATGCCGTTGGTTTGAGCCACCAGTCGCGGAAGCCCAGATTTTTTTATATCTACAATCTGATAAAGTTTGACATATATTCTTTTTATTCCTGTCAGCGCGACTCCACTTTTTTTTTAACTCATCAAATTTACTTTTTTTTTTTTAAAAAGTCATGTTTTATTCGAATATATATAAAAAAAAATTGCAGTATAAGAATAATACAAGGAGTTTCACTAAATAACGATTTTATCGTGCTTTGAAGATAATTGGAAAAGTAATAAGAGATGATCAGTACGATTCGATGGAATAAATTTGGTTTAAATGAAAATCCAGTTTTTTCTTTACTAGAGATCTTATTTATAATTGTTAATTGATTCTTAAACCAAGGACTCTGTATAGCTACTTTTTTTAAACAACCATTAATACAGTGATTTCCCAGCATGTTCACCAGGTACATTAAAAAAATGCTCATTTAAAAAGACATCATTTACTAATCTAGCTCTCTTAATGCAAATGCTATTCGCAATGATATTTCACGCGTTTAAGTGCAAAACTAATTTTAAATGCTTTTAGTATTCGTCAAGCTTACATCGCTTACAATTTTACAAATGATATTTAAATTTAAAGTCTACAATGAAAAAAGATCTAACATCTTGACAAAAACGTCATGTATGGCAACTCCAACCAACAAGATTTACACTTAACACCGCTATTGATTTACATGGAAACGCGTTCAATTTGCATATTCGATAATTGGACTATAAAGTGCACACTCATCACTGCTTTATTATGATCGATCTCACATTACAATGCATTTTAATGCAGACGGTTAATATCGAGACATACTTCCCGATTATCGGAACGTTTACGGGTTTTTTTGTTCCATTTATATTACAATCCTATGACGCAAACCATTTAGACAGTTTTTTTCTTAATCTTTGGCTTCTACCTTTTTCCTCGCTGCGTATGTTATTTTATGCAAGGATGCATTTTATTCTGGAAAAATTCAAAGTGGATGGACTGGTCGACGACAGCTGGGTAATTATAGAAAATTATTTTTATGCTATGTGATATAACAACAGGCACTTCATACTTTCGCTTTCGATGCACTTCGATTATTGCATGACCTAACGAAATGAAATGTTTACTTTTGCTAAGAATCAATTAGCGAGTTATTTCAGGTATGCAGTCTCGAATATTGTCTTGGCAATAAATGTATTAACTCATTTTATTTGCCGAAGCATTAATGTAAATAATGCCATTCAAATGTGTTTATTTATCGCTGCAGCTGATTATCACAGATCCTAGCATGCTATAAAATTCTCGTAATTGTGCGATAAATCAATCATTGTAGTGACAAAGTTCGAAAAAATATAAGCAAACCATTTTAATGGCATCCTTATAAATTGTTTTTTAAATCCTAATTACATAATAGTTGCGTATCAAAATTTTATATTTATAGCCAACGGCAAATGACTCCTCGTTAAAATTAACCGATTAAAAACTTAAATATAATATCATTTCGTTCAATATCAAGCAACGTTAAAACGATCAAACATTCAACGCTAAACGAATCAGGGAAAACGGATTCCGTCAATTTGCATAGAATTTTTCGCTCTAAGAAAATCCTCCTCCGGCAGTCTTGGCTTTAAAGCCACAGCTCCGAATCCAGAACCGAAACAGATAATAAACACGGTTGAGCTGCAGTAGACCAATAAAGCCTTGCTTGGAAATAAAGCGACGAAATTAGTGCGCCGGAAGGAGGAATAAAAGGCGTCGCGCGCGGGGTCGGAACTCGCCTCGGAGCTGTATCTTTCTTACCTTCGGGGGATCGGGTCATTAGTTTGGCTTGACTCGCGAATTCTCAATTGGCGATCGATTGCAAGAAGCGGATTTGTAATTAGCATTAACGAAGGATTTTGACCGTACGATTCAACAAAGTAAGGAAGAAGAAGAAGAAGAAGGAGAGTCTGGGGATGGCGGTAAATTCGACTGAATTTTAATGAGTCGCAGTCGAGTTCTTCTTCTTCTTCTTCGTCCTCTTAGCGAATCATCGTCTATATATATAACCGTTCGTATATAATTGTCGGGACGAAATCTCGAGAAGTGGATTTCTCCGACTCCTCCCTATCTCTCTCTCTCTCTTTCTCTGCTTAGTGGCTCCATAATGCAACCCTCGGTAAACAATATCGTTTCGTATAGCTCTCGTCGTCGTCGTCTTATTCCTTTTAACCCAACCCCTCGGCGCGCAACGAAATCGCGCGAAGGTGTATACACAATGCAGATCAAAGCGAATATTGTCCGCGTCGTTTTGTGCACACAAAGCCGAAGCCCCGGGTAATTGGACTTTTATACCCGCGCTCCTCGTTGTCCCGCCGATGTATGAGCGCACTTATATTGTGCATTATATATATCTGCCACGATTTGAGCTGATGTAATTGAGCCCTGCGATATCGTTCGTTTTGTCTTGCGCGCGTTGCGCCGAACACTACCAGTGAATTAATTTTTTCTTTTAATTCGATGATAGAATTGAATTTGTTGGAAAAAGGATTGACTTTGAACGATTTATATGTTTTATAAATTCGTCACGCTGTAAAGTGATGATTCAAGTTAGCATTTGTGTTTTTCATTTGTCGTAATTATCTTCATTGTAAACACAGCAAATGTTAGAATATCACTGTTAGAATATTAAAACACGACACACAGGCACTATAAAGCAAAGCACACATATAAGCTCACTAATTTTAAATTGTAATTTTTATTTTTGAGTGCGGTGCACGAGAATTATTTTTTAAAACCAGATTTATACAAAGACGTCACAAGATGTCGAGAATAAAAGGTAAAGAGATACAATGAGCCACGGTAAAACCAGTCTTTAGCGCGACTGGCCTAATCCTAAGATTCGTCGGAGAATCGCACACAATTTCCACACGGTCAACAAAGCAAAAGAAGTACAGATCGAAAGAAATGCGAGTGAAAAGCAACGAAGGCGAATCGCATATGTCGCAATATATGCTGATATACGTACGTAATGCATAACGCCCATACATATATATAAGAGCTTTTTCGCAATGACGCGCGCACATTTTTTTTACGCTCATCCCCCAAGTGTTTGTTCACGCGCACGGAGATCGATTTCAAATATTACTTTCGCAACGCCTACTCTATGGCACTTGGTGCAGTCGGGAAAAAATTTGCATCTATCGCAATTATGCACATATATGCATTTCGTAGAAAGCTTTTCGCGTATTACATAGGCTTCGTTGTAAAGCTTTTCAAAATTAAGTGCTGCTGCAGGCGCGAAAACACTTTACCCAGATATTACCGAATAATCTCCATTTCTAGTTTGCTTTTATGTAACTATTATTGGATTCAAAGAATATACAAATATTCTTTATGAAATTCTTATATAAAATGAGAATAAATCACAAGACAGAACATTTGCACAATTGACAAATTCATTTATAGAAAATTGCTAATCCCATACGCCATTCCAAAAATAGTCGCATCGCATTATTTTCAAAGAACCGCGGCGGCATGTTATACATATATATATATCGTTCCGCGTATCACTATATAACAAGTGCAACAAAAATCTCCAGCTTATTCATTTGCAAATGCAATGCTAATCTATTTCGATAACCCGCGCTCAACAGCTATCCACTTTTCTCGGCTAATCCTGAATAAAACCGCACGCATGGTCGTTACTTTCGCTCGCTGTATATATATCAACCTCTCACTCCCGTTCGCCAATATATACATGCATGTAGCCGACTCTTTTCGCGAAGCGTGGCGCGGCACACGCACGTGAGTACATGTGCGTGCAACTGCTATAGACCTCGATCTCAATTGCGTTCACTTGCTGCAATCGATTCAAAGTCACGCGCGAGCTCAACTAATCCCGTATACCCGATTATTAACTACACGTTATACATATATATGTAAACATACACACTACATCTACACTGGGCTTTTTCGTAGCGCATTAGACGAGATTCAGAGTGTGTTGGGAAAAACGGTTGAAAAAATGTCTGCATTTTCATATATTTTGGTCCATTTTATACGAACATAATTTTTTGTAAAAGAATAACATGATAATATGATATTTAGCTTGGCATACCCGACTATACTCTACTTATTGGTGAACAGACGCACATGGATCATGAACTTCTTATGCAATCAGATACCTCAGATCTATATAAATAAACAAAGATTGTCAGTGAATAAAAAGGTTAATCATATTACAAAACAACTAATGTTTTTCTATTCATATCCGCAATGTTAATCATAACACGAGATTAGATTACATACAAATAATAATTATGAATAAATTCGAAATATAAATAAAAAGTTCGACAAATATCTCAAGCTAAATTAACGTTTTTTCCTTGTTAGCTTCACATCATTCGCAAACAAGAAATTTAAATATTAGAGTGACATCGTTGTAGTGAGATAACGGCTCAACCACAGTAGAATAATATGTATAATATCATTTTATAAGGAAGCGAGTACAGCACAAGCCAATGACACCGCATTTAATTAGCATTCACCATCTAACGCGGCCTTATTAAAATGCGAATAACAGAAATAATGCTTTTCAAACAAGTCGTATGAGTCACAAGAAATTTTTATTTCCGCTCGTAGAACAACTTTTTTCCCCAGCAATAACAGAGAAAATAACCGCCACGATCTCGTAATTCACACGAACTGTATCAAAACATCGATGTCCATGACAAAGCAAGTTCGATCTCATTCACAAAACAATAAATATATATTCTATTTCCACTCGGCTATAAGTACACAAGTCTAAATAAAATCTTTTTTTTCCGTCTATAACCAAATCGTCTGCAACTATCGAGCACCTAATCCCCCCAAAGTAATCCAAAATTTAGGAATGATCAAATTTCACCTCTTTCCACACTTGGCGAGCGATTCTTTCTCTCTTCCTCGGTTGTTCTCGACTATACACGATATAAGTGTACAACTGGCGGCAGTGCCGGCGCTGCGTAACCGGCGCACAGTTCTCAATTATTCATGAGCGTAGCGGAGCAGCAGCAGCCACACCATCAGCAGCGGCAGTTCGTTCGATAAACTTGTCGCGCATTTCGATGCTGGCATTCCAAAGAGGAGCCGCGCGCGTATACCTAAGTGTCTTCGCCGCACGGATTATCAATCACTTCCTGCTTCTGTTTCCCTCTCCCTCTCTCTCTCTCTCTCTCTCTCTCTCTCTTTCACTTTCAGCCTGCACGCCGAGCTGTATGACTGCGTATATATAAACCCGAAATACCTCGATTTCACTTTCTTATAGCGCCGATTCAACGAAGATCGCGCGGGCCCAAATGGAGATGCGTCATGTATGAGCTAACCGCATGTCAAATGGAGCAATACTTATATCTGTTACGATGTGCTGAAATTCGGAATAGCGCCGACGGGACTTTTTGCTTATTTTTACTTGATTTGAGGAAGTGCGAGGGACTGGCTTTCATGGCGTTGAAAGATTTAATATTTATTTGTTTAGGATAGTATCTTTTTATGAGAAAAATGAATTCGATGACAATGATGGAAGTATCATATTGGCAAGGATTTGTTAATGCTTTGTTGTGTGCATTAATATAATGCAACTCTATATGGTGCCTTATATTAATATTGTTTATAATATTATTATTTATTTGTAATATAATTATTTGGTTCAATTTACTTCTATTATATTTTTCACAAAGGTATTTTAATATTTCGCTGCAAAAAAATGGTTTATGATTAGACATCACTGTCTTATCTCCTCTGCAAAAATGTCTTACTACTATTTATTGACTGCTATTTCCATACGCTTTTTAATATCCTACCCAACGTGAATAAATTTTACTTTTTAAATATAGAAAAGATTTGAATAAAAAGACAGTTTTCTGCAAGATAAAGAATATATTAGTTTTATATAATACCAGTAGTATTACAAAAAAATTGATTTTAATCGGTAACACGTTTGTAATTTCATAGAGAATTTCAACATTATTCCGGCTAGCTTGAGGATACAAGTTCAGAGAAATTTATAAATTTATTATGCTGAATCAAATTATCGTTTCGCAAAGTTTTTATGTATAGCACCTATCATAGGATAGGCTAATGGTGTAACATCGGATGACATTCGCTTTCACTATCACAATGCGATGCGTTGCCATTCAACTGAATTAATTTAATTAACATAAAGCAATTAGCAACATTCCGGTATGTAAAATTAAAATTTATTATTATTTTACACGACGAATAGGAATTGAATCTATTATATTTATTTTTGTGGGCAATTAATTTGATTCTGATCTAAAAAAAATGGGACTATCAAGTAAAACTTTTAGTTTATTATTGATATTTCTCCTCTATAAGACAGACAAAAAACCTTAAAAATAACTTATCAATCAACACCTTACACTAGCAATTAGTAAGTCAATTAGAATCTCCTGTTTACTCATTACTAATCTAAATTAATTCAACGAAGGAAACAACTTGCCAGGAAGACACAAAAAATAGATGACAAAAATTAAACGCTTCCACTAGCGAACTTGCGTCAAGTCTTCAAAAATTTCCACTGGTCGAAAATACCTTAGTGTACCAGCGGTGTATAAAACGCAGGAATAAGCCCACGACACATCTTCCTACAAAACTCATCTGATCAAAGTACCGATGAATCACGTTTTTCAAGCCGTTGAGACTCAGTAATGAAAAGGAAAAAGAAATCCCAAAAGTCACGGCATTTGCGTAATCGTAACAGGATCTGCTTTTAGTAGCCGAAAAATTCCCATGCAGTCGCAGCCGGACATCGTCTGGCATCGTCTAATAAACAACAGATATATATATATATATACATTTGTGATTCTAGCTTGATTTGAAGCAGAAAATTGTGAACTCGATCTTCCAAGGCTATACGGAATCCAAGACTTTACGCCACCGTTACCGCAAGATGAAAGAACCGGAATTCAGAACTAGCAACAATAATAATTATACACGTATCGAATATTAAATGCATAGCTTTAATTTGCATAAAAACGATCAGAATTCCACTTTATTTCACTTGGTATTCTCAATTTAACATGAATGATACTAGCATATTTACAATTGAACAATATCAATTTTAGTAAAATTTCATTTTCCCATAGTTCCAAGGTCAATGGAATTTACAAATTAAACTATAAATGGGACAACTTAATTGACCACCAGCGAATGCAGGAAAATATCTGTTATAAAACATAATAATTGATCAAGCTTTACTAGAGAAGTTGATAATCATTAATTTCAAACGCAATTAATAATAGATGGTTAATGATTGGCGCATATTAAATTCTTGAAATACCCATGTTATCCAGTACTAGCAAACAATAACATTTTTATTTTCTTAATTAATCACCGTTTCTAATGCCTGTGCACAACTTTTAATTTGCATTGAAATTACTATTA
Source organism: Megastigmus dorsalis (assembly GCA_900490025.1). Lineage (NCBI taxonomy): Eukaryota > Metazoa > Arthropoda > Insecta > Hymenoptera > Megastigmidae > Megastigmus > Megastigmus dorsalis. The sequence continues at coordinate 77,530 of UELU01144491.1, forward strand.
TAAATGATTGCTATCCTCACGACTAATAATCACAGGCTCTCGAAAATGAAATATCTTTCGTCCCTCAATCTTTATCAGGTTATTCTTATAATATTTTGACTGTATATCTGAATCTTAGAACTAGTCCATCACGTCGCGTATCTCAAGAATAAATAAATTGAAGAAACTGTTATAGATCTGAAGCTTTTTTGAACTTATATTAACATGTCTCAAAGATAAAAAAAATAGATTTGAAAGTAGTTATAGCGACTACTTATATGACGCCGCTAACCGAAACGATTTAACGAAATTTAAAATCACAATTTAAGAATAGTTTAGAACCGATAACTTAATTCTGGAACTATAGATTCAGATTGAGTGATTCAAACTGTTCCAAGACTAATCTAATTAGATCTCAGGAACAGGATATCATTTTATATTCTCTGGCCCCCTGTTAAACTGTGATTTATTTGTATATATACTTGTCATTCCATTAAACTGCATACGATGTCCTTTTAATGCATTTAATAAATAACTGAGAACGTTACACAGTATAATGTACTTCCTGAATGCAACTCGAACCACCGCAACAAAGGCAAAACGATCCCCGAGACCTCGAAGAAACATCCAATTAAGATACGGTCTTTCCACCGTATCTATATATATACATATATATATTTCACGCGCGAAGAAAAAAAACCTGAACGATTATTCACCTTTTCCAGTGTAACGTGGAAATACACCACCCAAGTATCTCCGCTCGTGTACGCGCAAAGTGCGTCACTATATATACATCTCTCTCTCTCTCTCTCTCTCTCTCAGCATAATATCATAATCACCATCACATCGCAGGAGCATGTTCAGTACCACACTTACACACGCGCGCACGTGTAAAAGGCGCTGCGAAAACTGGAATTCCTATATGATGCCGGTGTGTTCGCGTACGTCGCGCGCGAATCAAGGCAGCAGCAGCAGCAGCCGCCGCCGCCGCCGCAGAGCGTAGAATTTCAGTGCGAGCGAGTCTCCTTTCCCTTCCCACCCGTGAGCCGTCGCGACTTAAGAGAGTTAAGTATACTAAGCTCGATCGGCTGCATCGGACCCACACACCTGCTGACGCGCCAAAACAGTCGTGTTCGGTCGTTCGCCGGGCAGAGCAGCGGGTCAGTGCCGATTAACTTCTTCTTCGTCGACGTTACCATTCTTTTCTTTCTCGCTTTCTTTCGTCTGCGCCTGGTCGACGACGATTTCTTCACTCTTCAACTCGGTCAACTGTTACGAATTACAATCGGTTCTATATAAAGTACATCTCGAGAATGTGACACAAAGTCGTGATCTGTTTTCTGTCTTTTTTTTTCACTTCTTCGCTCTTTATGCACTATTGCGGTATCTTAGTTCGAAAGTGAGATTGCATCGGTGTTTCGAGTGGGAAACTTCATAACGGCGTAAACATGTTTTTAATTAAGCAATTTTTGATTAATAGCTGATTTAAGGAAAGCTCTGTAGGTATAAGTTTTGTGTGTTTGTTGTTGAATTTTCCTGAAAAAGAAAAAAACAGACAGACACGCAGTCATCGTTATTGCAGTGAAGAATCATCACCGATCAACGAGATATAAAGAGATCTTCCTTATGAGCCAGCGCCTTTGGATGCAACCATCACCCGAGTCAGCGCAACAATGAATCTCAGGCGCATCATCCCCCTACTGGGGATCCTCCTAGTCCTAGTCCGTGCCGATGACGAAAAGAAGGTCCAGGCATTCGCCGAGCCAGCACTGCTCATAGCATCGGAAAAGTCCGAGCCGATCGCGTACGAGACCGATTACGAGAGTTACACGCTGCCCTTCATAGCTCGCGATCTGGAGTTCTTGTCCGGTGTCGTCGAGCGTATCGAGAATCCGGCCTGTCGCGAACAATGCCACCTAGTGATCGGCGGCCTCTACAACCTAACCACGTGGGCGGTCGAGTTTTACGACGCATCCGGCAAACTGCCCGAGGGTGTTCTCAGGTGAGTGTGTGTGCGCGCGCGGGAGGCATCGGACTTCGCCGAGAGGGTAGATGCGCGCCTCTGTGTTTATTGTCCAAGACGAACAATGGACGATGGACGCGACTCTGTTATTAGTCCTGAATTGAACGACTACGAACCGATGTATGTGTGTGTGTGTGTGTGCGTCTGTGTTTAAATAGTAGGATATCTGCGGGGAACTGACGCGCGTGTCGTGTCTTATCAACGAGGGAAAACGCAAATCTGAAAATTTGTTCAAACTTGATAAGAAGACATATGAGATTGATGTTTCATTGGATAAAAATGATTTGTAGATGCGCGGTGGATAATGACACGGAGAAAAGTGTAACAAAAAATCTTTCTTAAACATCACGATTCGAATAATGAATATATATATTTTTTTTTAAATTCGATTTTGATTTGAATAAAAGATATTAATCAGTTTATATAGGTTCTTACGAATGCATACTTGAAAAATCTAAATACTTTTTAATTATAAAAACCCTGTATGAGAAAATCCGTGATAATTTATTTCTTTTCATCAGCAATATATTTTTCCCGGTTCTACAAACCATTCCAAACATACGATCAGCTGGAATTACGATTTATCGAATGTTAATATATTTTTGCAGCTATATTTTATGGCTTGATTTGTCAAAATTTTTCATCCAATCTTGTGAAAATGACAGGTGTTTTAGGTATATTTAACACCTGCTTTCAATATTTGAAGTGCAGTATCTCGGCTTTTAATTAATGAAATCAAGCAAATCCAAAAAAAATAGATCTCAGCAGATTTTATGTTTGAAGTGGTTCAAATAACTAAAAAAAAATGTGGGTAAAGTGTACTATTAAAAAATCATTCTGTTTTGCCTACAAAAAGAGAAAAATTTCCACTGGATTTGTTCACATTCATTTCGAACAATTATTAATGAATTTTGAAAAGATTTCTGAATACTTTAAAAATGATGTGTTTTTTTTTTGTATCTCTGTAGAATGACGAATGATCAATTAGAAGCAAAATTTTAATCAATTAAAGTACAGATGCGAAATGCTCCATTTGTGTGTATGCATTGCAAGCATCCATTCGTAGAAATTCATTTGATAGCCGAGTATTGATTGCAACATATGAATGAATCGCTAACATTAATTGGTACGGGCATATATTGATATCCGCACATCATCAGTTTGAAAATTGGTTTTGTATTCTAGATGGAAATTCGAATGTTTTTAAATTTACTGGTATAATGCAAAATACTTTCTATATAAGCATTATGTAAAATCTTTTTGCAAAATTTAATATAGGTAGGTCAGTGATTAGGGACGCTGTCATCTCACTATTACAGATGGATTCATGCATTTTATTACAGATGGAAAATGCATAAGTAAGTGAAAAAAGTTTACGATACAACTACGGCATTTAGTTTTTTCCAAAACAATTTCAAAATATGAAGAGTGAATAAATTAAATTTTTGTATGGAGTGTTTGTAGAATTTATAATTCTTCTAAGGAGAATTCTCAAAATTTCTGCAATATAATGAAAGAAATATCACATCAGTATGTATGAGATCTTGAATAGATATGAGTACTTAGAGTAAATTATAAAATGTCAATACACACTGGATATTTTACATAATTATAATATGAAGTGCAATAAACGCTGCTTGAAGTATGTACCTACAAAGCATAGAAATTTGTAAAGCCTTTTTTTTCTAGTTTAACAACTTTACGGCAAATGAAACAGATTCAAACCGTTGCAATCAAACATAATATTTATTTTTCTCAATTATTAATATGAAATAATGCTATTAATTTCATGACATTTTTCGGCTATAAAATACAATGTAAAGATACATGTAAATATTTGAAATAAAATAAAATTTCCGGGTATATATACTTTTGCACTTTAGAAGCATATGTAATTAATAGTATTTTTTTTGTAACCGAAACATTTGCATTATAAATTATTGTACACAGATTTTAAATATTTTACTATTATAGTACATTCTGGAAGCTTCATAAAGAAAACATGAATTAATGATAAAAAATCTCCCTAAGCTTTGTGAGCTTCATAATCTAAATAATAATGAAAAGAAGACTTACTCATTTGTAACTACTTTCAAACTCTGGGTTCGATGGCAATCGATATTCAACAGAAAATCGTATTTCACTACAGTCAAACCATGAACGAAAACCACCCTAGTGGCCGTAGACACTATTGAAAACGTCAAAAACGGTTGTTAATCAGACTTTTTTTATTGAACGCTTTAAAATCTCACGTGAGATTTATATGCAGTACATTTTTCATACATTTGTGTTACAACTTATCGTGAAACGTGAGTACATTTGCACATGCTGCGATATTATGTTGCTAAGACTCAATCAAGCTTTAAAATAAGCCAACGAATAGTTTTATTATTTTAACAATCAATACCTTCTACAATACACGAATGAGTTTAAACGTAAATCACAACAGTAGCAGCTTTGATATAACAGCCATGTCAGCAATCTAATTTCGATCATACATCTCATGTATAGAAGGGGGACTTAAACCTTTTTACCCTTCCACTCAGCATCTCTTGATCTCGCGATATCGACGAACGTCTTCCAAGCAGCTCCTACATAGAACAAACAATAACCCTTGGGCTCTCGTTTTTCCAGCGGCTCGACTTATCACCTGGGCAACTTCGACGAGTGTCTGGGCATCGGGAAGAACCTGGACGACGCGACACCTGATACGATCCGTGGCCAGTACTGCCTGGGCAACGTGAAGATCGGCGTGCCGGAGGGCAGCGATCTCAAGCGTGTCCTCTCGCCCATGTGGAAGAAGTTCATGAAGCTCGAGCAGAGATACGACGACAAGATAGACGAGCTGCACTGGGGTATCTGTGTACCGGCGGCCTGCACCAATGCCGACATCCAGGAGGTTATCGAGGACATATTCGCCAATACCCTCGCCAGGACCAACTTCGACATCAAGGCCACCATACCGGAGTCCGGATGTTACAAGGACGAGCCAACTACAGTCAATTCCTATGAGATTGCTTATCTGTGAGTTAGATTGACCCTTCGACCTGCAGGCTTTTTCTTTTTACTCGTCTATATAACGTGCATTGATGGATCATCATTTTTGTATTCGTTTTATAAATTCGGTTAAACGTTATAAGATACAACCAACGAGAAGTGTTGATACTTGACTTATGAATGAGTGTAATGCACGTTGACACTGTATGTGTTGTACTTTTCTTGGAGCTATTGTTATTTCTTTGTAAAATGTTTAAAAACGATTTCGTTGGAATATTACTGATTTAATTAAAGATCAACGACAAAATAATTTCTATTATTTACTTTTTATTAATATCTGCAGAGAATAACGCGTATTTTATCATAAATATTTTCAAAATTATAAGAAGACGTGAAACAGCATTTTTTGTAATAAACACGCAAAGTTTACCGGGGAAAGCCCCAGTGTAATATTATTATGTATACTTCTAAGCACAATTTCCTATTACGAAAAGCCATATTTTGCTGATACCTTTTGCACCGCGCAATTTTCATTCGGTCCATAAGCAAACGCAATCTGGGAGAAAGGCGTAAACTACCATCGGGGAAATCCCCGGGATTTCAATCAACGTTGCTAACGCATCTCAATCAGCTTTATCTTTAGCGTATACTTTACAAAACCACGTGGATCGTACGCGTAACAAGCAGCTGTCTTTAAAGCTAACCTGACCACGTATTTATGTACATATAATGGATGCTGTTCGTAATGACACCAAAATTGTGTGAAGGAAAAATGTCATAAGTAATGCACAAAGATTTAATGAGTCCATTTTGAGTTATACATATCTCATAACTCAAAATAGAACCATTATTTTTATTATATGTGAATTATATTTGTTAAAATGAACGTACAACTCTTGTTCAGTACGCTCTTGTCTAACGCTTTTTTATTTACAAAATGATTTAAAGTCGTTTCAATGTTACAGTTATTTTCTCTTATTAATCGTAAATCAATTATACTCCATTTTGAACGAACGAACCTCCTTTGCATTGTCAGTTGCTATAGAATATCAGTCATCAGATGCTAAGGAACTTTTACAGACTCAGCAGAATGCACTTCTTATACACTTTCAGAAAGAGGAAGCATTTCATCGACGCTGCATTTATTTGTAAACGCTCTTTGTTGATAGCTTAATGTACCATATAAAATAAATAAAGCCGAACGCTCAAAATAATAGAAACTTTTTAAATAAATTTAACGTTTTAATCGACTTTTAAACAGAATTTTTAATATCACGTTAAATGCATTAAAAATGTAGAAAATAGAGACTTACTCATTTCATGTTAAATAAGATAATCTATTTTATACATCTCCTTTCTAGAGCTGTGATATTACTGGTGGTCATAATTGTCATCATCGGTACTGTTTTCGACCTTTTCTTCGTTAAAAGCACGGATGAAGGACCAAGAAGCGTATTAGCAGAAGTTTTGCTTGCTTTCTCAATGCCAATGAATCTGAAAAAATTGTGTGGACCTGCCCATGACGATCTCAAGTTCGAGTGCATATCGGGAATAAAGTTCATGGCGATGGTTTTCATAATAGCGGGTCACACGCTCATCTTTGTTGTCAGTGGACCAGTGCTCAATCAAAAATTCTGGCAAGAGGTACGTGTTTTGAACTTTTTTTAATTTTGACTTAAGGTACAATGACTTCTATGCTTTCTCGTTGTTAAACAGAAGAAATTATAAAGAGAATAATATTTATCCGGAAGTAAGAGATTATTTAACAATAATGAAATGTTGCGTATACATTGGCTACACGAATTAAAATTGTTGATTGTTGAATGTTGTAAAAAATGGAATATTATCCTTTTATTGACACGGAATGTTTCAACAAATAAATGCTTATACATCTTTTTATAAAGTCTTTTTTGTAAACATATATTATTCTATCAAAATATTTATATAACAGTTAAAACATTTATTCCAAGAATGTTTTTTAAAACTAAAAGTAAAAATGGAACAATATTGATGGTGTAAAAAAAAATAATCCTCTTTGTAGGCTATCGGAAAGGTGGAAAATTCGATCTTCTTAAACAATCCCCTCCTGGTCGACACTTTCCTCCTGCTGAGCGGCTTCCTCTTCTCGCGGATCTTGTTGCAGGAATTGGACAAAAGAAAATCCGTGAACTTTGTCGTGCTATACATCTACCGTTACCTCAGGTATAATCGCCACGGCAAACAAGTTTTCCTCGGATTCATATATCATACTTTTTTTCTTTATTTCCTTCTATACTTCGCGTCGTGAAGAATTGGCTTGAGATGAGATTTGAAATTTGAAATTTTTTATCCTTTTGCGAGGCAATGACTTTGTTATTAAACTGTCAAAATGGGTATTAATGGAGAATTTATTTTGTGTAATAATAATATTTCAGTTTACTGGTCGTGAAAAATTAAGAGGATATGCGAGAGTCGGAAAGATTCCTACTTTACCGCTAGAATTTTGTATTTTGTAATTTTGTATTGAACAAAATATATAAAGATAGAAATTAATTTTTGGAAAAAACTCTCGCTCACCACCTCGGTAATGATGAACACATTATGTGATTAAAGTTTCATCATAATCTTTTGCTAAGATTTAAATCTTTATGTATGCGTGGATAAAAGTAAATAAAAAAAGTTATTTTTATTTATCCAAGCAGATATACAGATTAGAATCTATGTACATGCGTGGATAAAAGTAAATAATTTTTTTTTCTGTTGAATTTAAAAAAAAAACTCTCTGTCACCACCTGGGTATGTTGTAAATATTATGTGATTTCAGTTTCATAAAATTCCGTCCACAGTTGACAGAGATTTTTGTCGTCGATCTCCGTAAATTCTGCATAGGATTTTATGAAACTGTAACCACATAATGTTTACATCATTACCGAGGTGGTAACAGCGAGTTTTTTCCAAAAATCAATCTCTATCTTTATACATTTTGTTCAATACAAAATTACGGACTCTAACGGTAAAGTAGGAATCTTTCCGACTCTCGCACATCTCCTTGAATAAGCTGTATTTCATGACATCATAGCGATATGCCCATTTGTTTCTGCGTCCACTAGATTATACCGCGATCAGCATAAAAATACTTTGTTTTGTTATACTATAAAGCGCAACCAGCTGAAATGTATAGCACTTATATAATATGTTTACAGGACAAAGATCACGAACTTTTCTAAAGAATTTTGACCTATGATTCATGAATGCGACAGCGCATTGAAGAATTTTGACGCGCATATATATCCGAAGTTTTTTTATTACTTTTTCTTGCTAATATTTATTGTTTCATCTTTATTGACTCTGCTTGAGTGTCTGAATAACAATAATTCATTTGCGTTTTTCTAATCAACACTCAATACCATTTTTTCAAATGAATAACTCAGCGCTTCTAAGTCATTGCTCTTTAAATATCTAAAATTTTACTAGTTTTATCAGGTCCTGCCAATAAGAAAATCAAACATTTCAATACAACTACCGATTCATATTCTAATCACAACTCAAGTCCCTTTAGAGCACCACTGATTTCCTTGCGCGATCGAAACAAATATACTAACACGCGCAAACGATACACGAGTATAATTGCACCCGACCTTGAAATTCCTCCTCGACTTTTCGTGTATCTTCATCTCGATCCCGATTTAGTCAAAATAATCTTAACGCCCGAAAAGCGTCTAAACAAAAGAAACGGAGCTCACGCGACACTTCCGCTGTTTTCACCTTGGCTCGCTTGAGCGTGTTAATCTCTAATTTAAAAGTAAAGAAAAAAGAAAAACGCGCGATGCATTTGCGATTTTGCAGACTGACGCCTGCGTACATGGTAATCGTCGGGTTGTACGTGACCTGGCTGCCGAAGCTCGATGCCGGACCGCTCTGGGCGCGAATGAAATTGGAGAACGAGAGATGTATCGCCTCGTGGTGGGCCAACATACTCTACATTAACAACTATGTCAACACCGATCAAATCGTAAGCGATTCTTTTTAATCTGATTTTATTTTGTTATTGATTTTGCGAACCGATCGAAACCTGACTTTATATCCATGTTTGGTATGCCGGTGCTGCTTCTGTCGTTTTGTATTCTTGTCGGATAAACACGTAGACACTGCCATTAAAGAAGTTTTCAAAAATATTTTCTTTTTTATACATGCTACAACAATGTATACTAATTCTTTCATTATGATAAACCAATTATTATGTAGTTTATGTTCATTTTGTTTAATATAGTTTTGCGAGGAAAACGTTTCTTTTAGCTAAATATTTTATTCATGACACGTCGCTGGTTGTCGTTTATGACCTATTTTTGTTTTCAAATTTTGGAAAACAAATTGGAGTAACGTCAGCGGTTTTTATAATTAATTATGTAATTCGAAAAAGCAACCAAATCTTTTTGTAACATTGCAGTCATGTAATTATTCTAAGCTCAAACAGTCTTTGAAAAGAAAATTTCTTTTACATTTTAGTGTATGTTCCAATCGTGGTACTTGTCAGTAGACACTCAATTGTTTGTACTAGCGCCGGCGGTGGTTTATCCTCTGTGGAGGTGGCGTAAATTTGGACACATCATCCTAGGAACTGTCACAGTCGTTTCAACGATATTACCCTTTATCATGACTTTCGTACAAGACTTAGATCCTACGTTATTGATCTACACGCCGTGAGTACTTTTGTGTAAATCATCTACGTATAAGCTGTTCTGAAAAAGAGAACTTGCTTCATTTTTCATGAAATTGCACGTGGACAAATTGAAAATTAACGCTGCTTATATATTCATGTACATTAGTAAAAATCAACTCATATTTCCTACTCAAATCATTACTCATGAAAACGTGCGTTAACGTTGGCTTTTAGGGAAGTCAAGGATATTTCTTCGAACGTTTATTTCAAGAGGAGCTACATCAAGACACATATGAGAGCCGCAGCTTATTGCTTTGGTTTATTATACGGCTATATCGTCTACCGCATACAAAATTCGGACGCGAAGATTCCCAAGGTAAAATATCCATCTTCGTATGCAATAAATATTTCTATATAAGCAGTTGATTCACCAATCAACCTTTTTCCTTAATAATGTCTATAGTCTCAGAGAAATAACAACGGAACTCTATTATAATTAAAAAAACAACTTATCGAAAATATTTATTAAACGATTATCAATGTTATGAAATTAAAAAATTTATAATTTATTCATTAACTACGGAAGCATAAATAAATATGCAAGCTTTGATCAATTTTTTAATAACATACTACAATTTATAATTGATAAATGAACTCTATGACAGTTTAAGTACACAGTCTTGTTTTTTTTTTCTGCAGAATACGGTGATGGCTGGTTGGCTGTTGAGCGGCTGCTCGCTAGTGGTATCGATGTACTCGGTTAGCGTCTTTTACGGGCCGAGGAAGAATTTCACCACCGTCGAGGCCGCCTTTTACTCGTCGCTGCATCGAGCCTTGTGGAGCATTGGCACTGGTTGGGTGCTGCTCGCTTGTATTACCGATAATTCAGGTAACGTTTTTTAGAATCTATTTCCCTTTTAAGCTAATGCAAACCATGGCATTGGACCTTGAATAGAAATGTTCAGCTATCCGGTATTATCAATTCGTGAAATTAATTATAGAATTCAGTAGATATAGACAACACGATAAGATGTTAACTTTTTTAATATTTGATTAATATTTCTCACACACATTGAGACAAATCAAAATTATATTTATAATCAGAATACGCGAGTACTTAATAAGTTTAAATAACTAAAATGATTTCTTCACTTGATCGCTTTTTAAATATAATTATATTAATTTAATTGCAGGGCCCCTGAGGAAGATTCTGAAGTGGAGACCCTTCGTACCCCTCAGTCGACTTACTTATTCTGCATACCTGATAAATGGTCTTGTCGAATTGCACAGCGCATCGACGATTCGAGTACCTCAGTACCTCGACACCTTTACTTTGGTGAGTTGATCAATTAATTATTATCATTTGTCCATTTGTATATGTACAACATACTTATTGAATGAATACAAATTAAAAGACTCTTCTATGATAAAAACTATACAGCTTAATCACCAAATCCATTAAAATAGATAAAATAAATGAATGAAATGTTGGTATCTCATAATAAGTTGACAAATGTTTTTTTGTAACGTAAATATATTATGTATATATTTATTTCAATACAACAACAAAATTGTGTGTTTCTCGCAGTTCGGCAAAGTATTGTCTCATCTGATGCTGACATTCGGCGGTGCGGTGCTGCTCTCCACAATGTTCGAGTCACCGATTCTCGGACTCGAGAGAATGTTCTTGCGTCGAGGTGAGTGTATAGTAAGTTAATAATAACACACATAACGTGTGCGGTGCATGCCTATACTGGGAACGCAAATGAGCGGCTCGTTATAATGGAAATGGATTATACACGCCTAATAAACGTGTCTTTGCACCTGTTTTTCTCATTCGACAGAGAGGAAGTCATCGGCCACGCTGACGAAGAAAACGGACAGCGAGGAAACAACCACTACAGAGGCTTGAGTCTGGTTATTAATAAGCTGTTTCTGTTTTTCTCTTTTTTTTTTTACATATCTTGTTAACAAAAAAGTGGAGTGGTTGTTACGCATTACGCGATGCATTCACGATGTCGTTGCAAGGACTTTGTAGTTGTCATAGTAATTTTTTTTATTTATTTTTTTATTTTTTATGTTTTGAATACGTTATATAGTTGACAATTATTGATGCGTAAGTATTTACTCCACTTTGTGCTCGTCGAATTGATTGTAATTTATATTTTTTTATTATTAAAATAAGTTATTAGTCATATACGTATAAACGATGCTTTTTCAATTATTCCATTTCTAATATCAATTAATTAAAAAAGAGACGATTATTGTATTTGAGGCGCTCGTTCGTTGCCGAACCTCCAACTACGAAATGCATTGTTCATTCGAAGCATTCGTTTTCTTATCGTGGCTTTATTATTATCGAACAATATTGCAAAATTCAAACTCTATTTATCAAATTTATAAAAGTTTCTTCATATACTTTGTAAATTCCATCTAAACGACATAGTTTTTAATATTTCTGTATTAAAATTATTCAATATATATAATAAAAATATCTTTTATAATATATTTTTAAATACAACAATTTCTTATTAACAACAATCAAATTTAATTTTATATCTTTTTTCAACAAACACATAAAACATATACTGAATAAAAAAGTAAAATATTTATTTGAATTCTAAAATTTTCATTGAAACTCTGTTATTTTTATCTTGGGCTTAGTTTAAATATTCTGCAAGTTTTCAGAATTTATTCATTCATCTTTTTACCAACTCGGAAGACATTAGAAATTCCCAGTAAAAATCGCTTTTCAAATAAATTTTAGACCAGCAACAAATTATTTTGAATGATATCTTAAGATTTGCACATTGCAGAAATAATTGTTACTGATCTCAAAGCGATTTGATCTAAATTCAATATACCAAATACCAAATGTTCTACCAAGGTCAAAAGACGTACGTAAATTAAACATATATATTATCGCAAAGTCTCTCTCTCCTCATCTTAGCGTGTACTTGGTCAAGTGTCCCTTTCTGACAAGGTCCAGTTTTCATCCTCAGATTCTCTCCTATTCTTATGATTCTCAAATTTTTCCTCGTCATCTGGCCAATCTTTTGAAGATCCTGACGATGTCTCGGATTTAGAGCTACTTTTAGTATCCTGAGTTTCCTTGCTACGAGCTTGCCAAACGAAAGTCACGTCACAAGTAACATCCGGTTCATCGATTTCTTCAGATTGTCCACCTTCGTGATTCTTTTCTTCTTCGGTTTTCTCTTCTGGTTCCTCCTTTTGCTTTTCCAGAGTCAGAGCCGAGGGTTTTGATTCTTTGACAATGAATCCGGCACCTTCTTCTTCGGACCTTGATTTTTGCATCTGCCATGCTTTTTTGAAAGGATGCACCTGTTCTTGCTCGACTAGTTTTGGTCGTTCTGGAAGCAAATATTCTGGATCTTCTTCACTGGCTTGACTCTGCAATTAAAATCAGCGTTTGGAAACTAGTTTCATAAATAACATAATGAAATAGAATTTACTCTCACCTTAACTATTGATTCTCTTTTAAACAGCCCAGTAGAACTCGATTTGACATCCAATTTATTCCAACTGTTATCTGCAGCAGTTTCCTCTTCCGGTGATAATTTACTGAGATCCTGAACTGTAATCCTTTTACTATCTTTCTTAAGTACAAAATCATAATTAGACGGATCGTCTTCCTCTTCGAACGAAGTAGGCAGACTCTCGCTGGTGAAGCTCGTTCGCCTTTCTTTCTCTTCCTCCGTTCCCTCGCCCTCGAATTCCTCCCTCAAAGGAGGTGCCTGCTCTCTATACTCTCGTCTCTGCTGCAAATACATTTCCTCGTCAAATTCCTCATCATCAGGCTCCTGGGAAGAACCGAGCTGCATCTTCGAGACAGTCCAGAGTTCCATATTCCCAGGTTTAATGGGTTCCTTTAACAGAGCCATTTTTCCCTCAGCTGAAGAACGGCGTTTCAACGAATTCCATTCTTCGTCTCCCTCTTCCTCGACTACTGGCGGAGGTACGCGATCGCGCTCCTGCGAACTGACTCTATCCTGGATAAGTCGCATTTTGCGAATTCGTATATCCTCCTCCCAATCATCCTCGTCACTGATTCTAGGTTCAGCAGAACGTCGACTGTAATTAATGCTACTCCTACGACTATTATGAATATCTAAATCACTTTCCGATGATAGAGATCGTTGCTGGTCAGAGAACCTTGGCATAGAAGATCGAGGTGAACGAGAGTTCATGTAGTCCTCTTCTTTACTTATGGTAATCAAAGGCTTTTTAGTGTAATCCCTACAAGCACCAAAATTATAAGCCTTACAAAACCAAGAAAATCATAAACTAAATAATTAATTAATAATCTAAATGAATTGAATATATTACCTTGCTGAGTTTTCTGATTCTTGAGGTATAGCCCTTTCCCTCGAAACAGATCTACGAAACACAGGTGCATTTAGATCACGCATAGGTGATCTTGTGTAGCCACCAGAGAAATATCGTTCCCTCGGATTCAAATAACTATCAGCTAAGTCATCCTCTATTCCAGCATCGCTCATTCTGTAATCGCCTCTACTTGTCCTACCGTCATCCATGGAATGCTCCTCAAATCTCGGAGTCCTCCTATTGCCTCGTCCATCCCATTCATCGTATGCCTCGGATCGAATCATCGTTTGACGTCTGATATCTTGTCGCTTGAGTCGAGAACTACGGAACGGTTCATCTACTCCGTTTTCCTCGAATTCCCCTGGCTCCGGTTTTCCAGCTTTAAAGGTACCTCGGTTCCAATTCCAACCTCCAGGCTGGTCTTCCTCTGGAGTTACATCCTGGCCGGTTTTCTTTATATTGTTATGATTCTCTTCGGGGATCGAGCCCTTAGATTCTTCGCTAGACTCGACGGATAAAGAATCGCTGCTCTCCATGATGATGGTCTTTACCTCTTGCATGGGAATGTCGAACAACAGTGTCAGGACGATCGACACTGATACTACACTTATTACTTCGTAGAGATCGATCTGTGCAGTAATTTCGTGAATTTAGTATTTATAAAATAGTGATTTTACTTAATTTTAAATAGTTTAAATCTTTATAAGGTAAAGTAAGGTAAAGTAAAGTACCCAGTACTGGAACACTTTTGAGAATGCAAAATTTCTATCCGTAATTATTCTCTGAATAAAAATTTAATTTCGAAAAATAGCATGTTTGATAATATAATTTGATGTTTATAAAAAAAATAAGGGTTGAAAAGCAAATATTTGTCAAAAGTAGTGGAATGGGTTTATCGACCGAGACTCGTATTGTAGCTAGACTGAAACCAATATGTGAATGTTTAAGACAATTATCTTTGAGATTAGATTTTCCCATTATAATTTCTATTTTACTATAATAATAAATACATTAGATTCTGATATAACTTTTTAATAAATATATTATATCTGGATAGTAAATAAATGAATATGATCTTTACATGAAACACAAGTTAATTAGTAAAAATGTTTACAGTTTCTGAAGCGTTTTTGTTCATTATTCCAGCATAGGTCCCAATTTATGCTTTGTTTCAATATTAAATACTTTACCTTAGTATTTACTAAATTGAGCTGATATTTTATATTTATATTTCATTGTCTAATAAAATTTATTAAATCAATTATTTATAACTTATTAAATATAAATATGTAAAATACATTAATGGCTATTAACTTACGAGTCTATGTGGTTGAAATTCGGACGAATATCGCGTAACGCCAACGTTGTAGAAAAATACAGCAAATTGTGAAAGATAAATAGCGTAAGATAGTCTACTGAATACCACCATCCAACGACTTGTTAGCAATTTGTTAATAATACCTAAAAAAATTGCATATATTTTATTCATTAACTGAAACTTATAAAAAAAAAGTTTTAAAAGATACATAAAAAATGACTATCATTCGAAATTTATACCTCCATTATTAGTAAAGCATGCAAATATCGTCCAACTCAATGCCACTGCTGTCAAAATCGGACTTAAGACAGCATATTGTGCCGCGTCTTCAACGTCATATACGTAATCTCTTCTAGCAAGACGCCACGGAGAAAATAATGACCACGCTGCCGAGACTAATGCTATCACCCATCCTATTATGACAAAAATCTGCGCGAAAGAAATATTATACCTTTCGAGTGACATATTTCAACTATTTTGCAAGATATTTTATGGTATAAAATAAAAATTCCAGAATCTCATTTAGGTAACAAGAAAAGTGAAGTAATTTAATTAAAAATTATAAATTACCTTTAACGAAATGTATTTATTTCAAATCTTTATTTTTATTATCAGTAAATAGGAAGTTCCAAATACCTTGTGCATCCTAACATTTTTTCCAATGTATCGTAAAAGAACACCGAGACTGATTCCGAAGAGATAAGGTGTAGCTCGGTGCAGAGGTAGTGTGTAGCTCAAATTAGCAGATTTGAAAAGATGCTTCATTCTAAAAATTTCAATTCCAAATCAGACATTTTACTTTAGGATCGTTGGCATCATAAAAAGTCACTTACGTAACTCCATGAAAAATAACGAGTGTTAGATTGTTATTCGTTGTGGCCAAGTATCGCACTGTCGCAGAGACTTGAAGTAAGAAAAATACGATGATTATGCCAATGATAGGTTTTATTTGCAAAAAGAAAACGAGTGCCGGTGCTGCTAAGGATAATTGCATATCCAAGGCTAATTGATGCGTATGATGTGCACACTGAAAAACGATATAGTTCTTTTAATAATCGGTGTAAAATTCTTGCATATTAATGCGTATTTACTCAAATGGATTGTAACGATTAATTGAAGGATTTGTAGTTGGAACATTCTTTTAAATAAATTTTAATTTTATCGAATTACACTCGAATATACCGCACAACCACAAGCATATAAATTTATAATCACAAATAGTTTGTATTATTTTAATTCAGTTCAAAATCATAATTTTGAATAACTCTATTTTAAGGAAAATTATTGTAGTAAAATCTCAAATAAATCTAATAAAACTAACCATCTCCTCGAAGGGGAAGAAATTTTGTACGTAAAGTAGATTGATCCATGCATTCTCCTTGCAAATATCGGCGTTCGCCTTAACTGCCGCGTTCCATTGTGGTCCGGATCCAGTATGCTCCATAACAAAAGCATACCAGAATACAACGGCCAGCAGCGAGGGAGTCAGCCTAGCGGAAGAGAATTTTCCAGCGTTGTAAAAAAGAAGAAAGATATTTCAAAAGCGAAAGATGCGGTGAAAAATCGTTGTAGCTAATTTGATGGACGGGATATTTTAATAATCGCGTGTACGCACCTCACGAATCTGGCGATAAAACGACAGAACCATCGGATCTCACCGCGATTCGTCAATTCCCTCGCCATGTGGTAGGCAGTTAGAACGCCGCTTAGCAGTAAAAAGGAATCCGTATAAAATAACGAGCATCGTAGTAGCGTACTTAACGGATTGCTCGCAATCTATTAAAAAAGAAAATTAACAGTTTTAAACAAATTTGAATGAGAGGTAGCGAAGACAGGTTTATAGCTACGAGGAGAAATAATCGTTCGAGTGCAAAGAAAATAATTGCATATATTTTACCTCGGTTATCGCTACTCGATTGGCATAAGGAATACTCGATGTCGGAATCAGCTTGTGAGCTATGTACAAAGCGATCGTCGCTAAGGATCTTATACCGTGGATGCATCCGATATCGGAGGAACTGATTTCTTTGTTTTCGAATAGGGCTTTGAGAGTCCTCTTCAAGGAGAAAGCCATTATTATCCTTTCAGAATAATTTCCTGTTAAATGTATGAAATTATTTATAAGTAATTGGCTTGTTTCTTTTGGGCTCTCATTGTTAAATTGCACTTATTTCAAATCATTATTGACTTTTACAATTTATTTACAGCAATTGATTTTCTTTACCTTTTTCCTGCAAAGTGGCCAAGTAATCTCTCAAAGTAGCAACGATCGATAGACACACAAAAATGGCATAAAAGTAACTGAAATTAACAATATAATTTTAAATGCAGTTTATGCACACGATGAGAACTATACTAAAATGTTTGACGATACTTACAGCACTCCAATGGTTTCTTTCGAATAGCTTTGAGACTTTTGTTTGACGTAACACATTTCCGGATTAACATCCACCACAAATCGTATTCCAACCGTCGCATTATAATACTCCAATGCATTCTCGATGGATCTGCGTGCATCTTCAGCTGAACAAGCCGCGGGTAGGCAAATAGCCCAGTTCGCAGTTGTGAATCTTGGTATAAAATGTGCTGGCTATAAAATTTTATATATCGATTACTCATAGTGTAATAGTATTTCTATTTTCAAGTTATAATACTCATGTCTCACTATTTTCTTTGAACTATTCATAAAACTAAATTTCATAGAAAAGTAAACTTAGAATCATTTTTATGATAAAATATTTTATAGAAAGTTAATATATTTTTGAAAATACAGGCCAGAAAAGTTTGTATTATTAATAACAGTAGGTACACCGAGAAAAAGGATGTTTAGGATGA
The DNA here is from genome assembly GCA_900490025.1 of Megastigmus dorsalis. Lineage (NCBI taxonomy): Eukaryota > Metazoa > Arthropoda > Insecta > Hymenoptera > Megastigmidae > Megastigmus > Megastigmus dorsalis. Next base: position 95,668 of record UELU01144491.1, read on the forward strand.
AATGGATCGTTTGTTACAATGTTTAATGTATCATCTCCTTAGTCCATATAACATATTCATTAAACGTTAATGAATATATTTTTTTGATTCAGTTGTATTTGAAAAATACATAAGCGAATCATTCATTAATATAATAAATGAACAATCAATTGGCCATATTCAAATCAATGTTCATTTAATATTAATGAATGTCATTTCATACAAGACACCCTTTTTCTCAGTGGGTATACCATTTAATACACCATTTCAAATGGCAAAAAAACTATGATGAATATTATAGTTCTGATAAATCTTTATCTTCACGAATTCAAAGTAAGAATTTGGAAGTTAAAATTATTTAACCCCGAATTGATACCAACCAGTGAAATATGTCCTGCATTAATAATTTCACGTACTTACGTCACGCATGTTTCCCCTTATCAAGGCGCGACTCTGCATGAGATTGACGGGTAACTTGGTGGCTGAATGCGTGGCGTAAAGATCTATGCTGGCTAGACAGTATTTCCCCTGTACCTTAACCGTTTTTTCCTCGACCTTAACACGCGCCGCAATACCCAGACACTGGTCGAAGTCACCGAGTTGATTGACGTTCCCCCGCAATAAGCCCGGGGGTATCTTCGCGCTCGAGTCCAGCACTGTCATGGAAAATGAAAATTTTATGCGAAATAAGGACTTTGATGTCCGTATTAAGAAAGTTTAGGGGAGAATGAACGTCTTTATACATTTTCATTGTTCGTGTCGTTAAATTTATTGGAGAAGCTGTATGGCTACCCTCGCCTGCATGAATTATGGACTTTATTATATACTTATACGCCTTTATAGCGAGACTTATTAAAACGTATTTATTGGCTTAATATTGGCTAAATTTATTTTTTTTTCAGATATTATTCTATAGTACGTTATATCGTTAAATGTCAGAAAAATATAAAATTAAATCATTGGCAATCAATGGAGTCATTAATTATATATATTGAATGCAAATATCTGTGTTATTCGAAAACGTAAAATTAAATGAATAACATAAACAAATTAATAAATTTTATAGATTCGAACGTATCACAATTTGAAATATTGTTGTCGAACACATAACTTTTATGTAACTGCTCGTAAAGTAACCTAAATAACGCGAGCGGCTACGGTCGCCAGAAGCATATGGGAAAAACAAAAAATAAAGTTAATGATTTACTTTGCAGAGCCCACAATTTGTATCCGCGCAGCTGGCGCAAAAAGATCTTGCCCTGCTGCTGACAGGCTGGATCCTCGACTGCTGTGAAATTTGGCACGAAGGTCGGCACGCTAAGAATCATGTCGTTGAGCTCTGCCAGGCTAAGAGACGCTTCCGAGCCTCTCTTCGGTCTTGGCTTCGTGGCCTTCGCTGAAACACACATCACAGTCGCGTCCGATGATTAACATTATAGCGCCGATACGTTGCCAATCAACAAGATACATTGAACTCACTTTCACTGGTTATCGCCTTTTTCGTCTCGTTTGATTTAGCCGATTTCGACTTTCCCTTTGCATCCTGTGCTTTTGGTTCACTGTCGCCGCCTTTGGTTTTTGGCTTGGACGTTGATTTTTTAGCTTCTGAATCTTTGTCTGTGGTTGTAGACGGCTTAGACCGAAGTGCTTCTACGGTTTTTGCTTTTTCTTTCTCGGCTGCCCTCACCTTCTCTAGTTTTCTTTGCAGTTCAACTGACGAGCTTTCTTTATCTTCGTCTTCGTCTTCTTCGTTATCAGATTTGTCTTCATCTTTCTTTGACTTGAGTCGTTTTTTCCTTTCTTCTTCCTCTAGTATTTTCTTCTGCTCAGCTTCTTTCTTTAACCTCTCCACTCTTTTCCTATCTTCTTCTGCATCCCTTTTTCTTTCTGCTTCCTTTTCTTCTTTTTCCTTTCTCTTAAGTTCTGCCTCTTCCTTTTCTTTCTTCTTTCTTTCAGCTTCTTTTTCAGCTAACTCCTTTTTCTTCTGTTCCTCTTCCTCCTTTCTCTTTCTCTCGGCTTCTTTTTCTTCTTCTTCTCTCTTCTTTCGTTCTTCTTCTTGTTTACGTTTTTCCTCTTCCTCCTTTTGACGACGTTCTTCTTCCTCCTGTATTCTACATTCCTCTTCCTCTCTTAATCGTTCTTCCTCTTCCTCTTTTAATCGTCGTTTTTCTTCTTCCCTCAATCTTTTCTCTTCCGCCTCCTTCTTTTTACGTTCCTCTTCCTCTTTCTTTTTTCGCTCTTCTTCCTCTTTCTTCTTTCTTTCCTCTTCCTCCTTCTTTCGTCGTGCTTCTTCATCCCTTTTTCGTCGGGCCTCTTCCTCCTTAAGTCGTCTTTCTGCTTCTTGTCTTAGTCGTTTCTCAATCTCTTCTCTTTTTCGACGTTCCTCTTCTTCCCTTTTCCGTCTTTCCTCTTGCTCTTTTTCTTTTCTTCTTCTCACTTCTTCTTCTTTGCGCCTTCTTTCTTCCTCTAATTCTCTTTCCTTTCTCCTCTTTTCTTCTTCTTCTCTTTTGCGTCTCTCTCGCTCCTCCTTTTCTCTTTCTCGCTTCTGTTCCTCCTCTTTCTCTCTTCTCTTCCTTTCCTTTTCGGCTTCTTCTCTTCTCCTCCTGTCTTCTTCGTCTCGTTTCAGTTTCTCTCGCAGCTTATTATCTTCTTCATCATCATCGATCACGTTATCATCATCTTCTACCTCTATCTGCACTATCTCATCATCGCTATCAAGTCTCTCCCTGTCGTCTTCTTCGGTATCACCTGAAATAGGCTCCGATTCATCTTCATCGCTCACTATCTCTTCTACTTTGCTCAACTTCGACCAAGAGCGCGCAGGACTTTTTTTATCCTTCCGGCCCGGGGATACCTGATCATCGTCATCCGCGTTCGCCTTATCAGGTGGTCGCGTTTTGCTTTTGGCAAAACTCCCTCGTGTGCTAACGGGTTCGAAGCCGCGTTTCGCGCGCAAAGGTGCCGTATTAGTCCACGAAGATGAGGAAGGGGAGGAAGGGGAGGCTGATGAAGCAGAAGCGGTAGGAGGCGAGAACGGCGAAGACGTGGAAGTGCATCGACCAGTGGCCGAGTGACAGACGTCGGAGCTCCCAGGCGTAGGATCGCGAATGCGAAAGGCACAGCCGGTGTAGAGCAGAGCGGCAGCCAAGAGCAGTATTGCCGGTACCAGCACGCAGCACTTGCCCGAGCTGGGCACCGCCATCGCCGATAGGATTCACATCTGTACCGCGTTACTTTTGTTTTGGGATTCCTAAGGGAGTCCGCGCACTGCCAAGCTATTTCGATTCGATGTGATTACACAATTGCATAGGGAAGACGTGATTTAAGAATTTTCTAGGAGAACTATTTATAAATTTTTCAAATCGAACTGGGAAGAGCCGGACTGATTCGGATAATAATAATTACTTATCACAAAAGTTAATGATGTCGCTCGGTACTTTAGTAGAAAAAAAAAACTATTTTCACTTTCACTTGTTCCAATGTTTTTAATAAAACTGTTTATTTCTTTTATAAAATAGAGAACACTTACTTTCACAGTAAAATTGCACCGCAGTATACACGTTGTATTGTTCGATTCAGACTATGTTCGATTCGGTTATACGGTAAGGCACGAAGGCAACATCAATCCGTCGAACGAGACTCCAAACATTTCACACTACTTTTAGCTTTCTTCCCCCTTTGCTCAAAACAATCGAGCGTCACTTTATCCGTCGATGATTCACTGCATACTAATCCGCTAAGATTTTCCCTACACGCACACGCACACAATGTATTTTCTTCGATTCTCTATTTACACACAGGCAGCTGGTCTCGTCGCTCATCGAAATAGCAGCCCGGTGGACCTCAAGCCAACACCACCGCAGCTCCCGCGTAGAAATATCGATTCGTAAAACTTCATGATTCTCTTCGTCACCGTAAAATTATCGAGGAAACACACACGCGCCTATAATACACGTCCCTCTCGATGCGTTCGATCGAGCGTAACTATTTTTCAACCGTACTACGCGCGCAGCTTCTTCGATCAAGAGAGAGAGAGGGAGAGAGAGAGAGGCAGAGAGAGGCAGAGAGAAGTAGAGAGATAGAGCGATCGTGTGAAAAAAAGTTTCCCGCTCCAGACCACAGAGAGTGAGTAAGAGAAAAATCAAAGCGAGATAGGAGACAGCAAAAAACAGACGGAAAAATCGCGGCGAGAGGGACGTGGAAAAAATGATATTCGTTCGACAGCTCTCTCTCTCCCGATCGAACGAAACAGTCGAAAAATGTTGGTCGGCGCAAAAGCGCGTAGATCGTGCCGCTCGTTCGAGACTGTACGGGTGCAAGAGAGAGAGAGGAGGAGGAGGAGGATAGAGAGAGGGATACAGAGAGGAGATATGGGAGAGAAAGAGAGCGAGCGAGAGAGAGAGAGAGAGCAGTGCGCGCAAAATTAGAGCACATGGCAGGCTCCCAACGGGCAGGCCCCGGAGAGCCCCGGAGGGGAAGTTTTATTTAGCATCGCGACTCTGCAGCAAGAGCATGCACGCGCGCTCCGCGCCGACGGTGCCGCAGCGGTACAGCTCAGCCGCAGATAACGAAGAACACTCGCACACGCTCTCTCTCTCTCTCTCGCTCTCCATGCGAGCCGTGCAGCATCGTATAAGCGACAGCAAAGCGCATTTAAGACCGTATAACCCCCCCCGACACTGTGGCGCGCGCGGGGAGCTGCTATATTACGCGCTAGTCCATGCAATCGCCACGTGTCTTACGTAATACCGTCTGTTTTACCCACGACTCGAGACAGACAGAGAGAGAGAGAGAGACACTCACAGCAGAAGATGCTCTTTTTCCTTAGCGCGTACCATCTGCGTGGAGACCTTCGTACAACGGGTATATATGATGTCCCTCGCTCTTTGTCGCGCTCTCTGGCCGACGCGCAGCCAAAGAGTTTTGGGACGAAGAGCGCAGCGAGACGCCCCCGCGCGCGCGCGAGCCACGATTTCTCGACTCTCTTTCTCTCTCTGTGTGTGTTTCTTAAGAAAATGACGTTAATAATAAACGTAAGATCGAGGTCTCGGCAATGCTGCTGTTCTATAGCTGAGCTGGACGCGCGGGCACGTGGGATAAAGACCCGCTGACATTGTCGCATGATTTATGAAGAGGTTGGCGGGGGAGGGGGAATGGGAGACTGTGGGAGGATAATTGAGGGTGTGTGGAAGACGAGAATTAGCCGGTTCTATTGTTTTTTCTTATTTTTTTTTTTTTTTTTTTTTTTTTTTCCAAGCGAATTAGTCATAACTGCAGGGATCGCATTTTGTACGGGACTCGCGTCACTTGGAATATTTGTTATTTTTTACGAACTCTGATTTGCCAACTACTTCCTTTGGCTTTTCCATTATCCCCATTACAAATTGCCTTTCAATTTATGTCGAGACTTCTGTCTACTTCGCTTGACATCTTTTCTAAAACTATGTCGGGTCTGCGAGCTCGAACTGAAAATTGTAGATGACTTCAAATACAATGCCTAGACGCAGTAAGGAAGCCACTTAAAACGGAGAGGTAAATTTAGAGACGTATGTGCTCGAAAAATGTGTCACTTATTTTGTATTTATCTTTGTTTCTATCATATATCATAAGACCAATCGCAAAGGTGTTACACAAATATGTTAATCTATTCAAGTATTATTTTTGTGCCAAATAGTTTCGAGGGATATTATATTTCAAATTTAAAACAAATGTTTCTAATTCTATAACAACTATGAAATTAAGAGTTCGATCTTTCCAATGTTAAAATAATATACTTTTACTTATTATTATATATTTAGTTACGCAATTGTTAAAACTTATTACTAATTCAATATTAAAATATTAAAAAATTACGTCTACATTAATTGAAAGGTTAATTTATGTGTATTATATATTTGTATTATGTAATATAAATACAACAATTAATAGTCGGAAATACAATATTCTTCTCTGCAGAACGTATCAACATTAACAGATAATTCAGTACATAGCTCTTATCAACGTAAAAAAGATTACACTATATGTTACATGACTTGTATTTTCTATTGCAATGCATAAAGCTCATTTATTCATTCATTTACATATATTCCATTTTAAAGAATATTTTGGTGAAACATTCACACATTCAATCTAAAAATAACTATATTCTATATTCAAACTGCACGCTAAACACACACGTTCCCTGTCAAATCAAACATATAAACTTAAGTGTATAGACAGACATATCCCAATTACAACGCAAATTAATAAATTATTTTATGTTGGTAATAAAAATAAAAGTTAAATTAAATGTTCGCTCATTCTTTTATATATTTAAAGTCTTCTTGATTGGTCGGCCTTAACTCCTTCTGGGACTCGTGATGAGATTCCTTTTTTCTTCTTAAGAGCAACTTTTCCAAGGCTAATATGGGAGACTCGAATAACAAACTGAAGAAAAACGCGATGACGAAGGCTATCCCAAAGTCACTGAAGCTAGAGCGCCACTGAAAAGAATGAAAATACATTAGAAATATCGCGTGCGATCATTGTGAAAAAACTATATGGCCTTTTTTATGTTTGCTCACCGCATAATATTCCGAAAAATAATTCGAAACCTTCTGTGATGATACTTGCATCAGTTGAATGACTATGTGGACAAGGTAAATGCAGTAGGATAGCCTACTTATGGGTAGGAATATTTTCCAAGACAGAAATCTCGATACTGGTCCTAAAATCATTACATACTTATAGATTAATAATGAAAATCGAAGATTTTAATATTTTGTCTGCCTATTAAATACCTGCATAATGGAAAATGCTGGCGAAAATAATCCAAGCTATCGCAAGACCCCAAATAGGCCGTGAAACAGTAGCAAAGAAAGTTTCCAGAACTACATCATACTCGTAGTCTGGGTCCAGGAAATATCTGGTGCCAAAAGTGCAAAAAGATAAAGCCATCGCTGTTAACAGCCATCCAATACAAACGGAAATCTATAAAATGTAAATTTAACTTTTTTACAACCTGTAATTTTCTTCAAATGTACTTAAAATATGAAAATCTACCTTCTTTAGCTTTCGGTTATTGTTGAGCACTATATAACCAAGTAAAATTCCAACAAGCCAGGGTCCAGCTCGACAGTATGGCATCATATAAACTTTTTTCATTTGACCTCCAAGAACTTCTTTCTCACCTAAGCTGCATTTATTTCAATTAATAACAAAATTCATGCGCGCTTCGAGCACTTGATTTATTAACTGTGGGCCATTGATTAAACTCTAGTAAATTCTTGAATATTTATAAATACTTTCTAATTCAGATGCCTTTTTTATCAATACTTAACCATTCTCATAAAATACTAGTGTTATCAAAACTATAAATTGCAACGTTCGGATTTTTGAAGTAAAAAAATTATCGGAACAAAATTTACTTCAATATAAAATTTTTGAATATATAAACTCCGTAAGAAATATAGAATAAATTATTTGTTGAAAAATCTATTTCAACGAACATATATAATTTTTTCATAAAATTGAATTAAAATATTGATTTATATAACAATAATTTAAACTTTGGTGCCATTCAAAATGGAAATCTACCCGTAACCAATCAAATCGTGACTTGAAGCGGTACAAAACCATTTCTTTTTTAAGAGTGAAATCTTGTTACATGCAATGATAGAATAATAATAATAGTATATTTAATATATTATACCCTGCTCCATTCGCATAAGAAACTGATCGATATTGATTATATCCAATAATTGTTGCGGGAGTGATCAACGACGCAGCCATAAATCCAGTCAAAATTAGTAAGCCGAGTCTGGGCTTCTTATGCAGTGGATAAAGTATGAGTGGTGAGATCCAAAATAGTTGCATATCGACAGCGAGATACCATAAATGATCTAAACACTACAAAAAGCCGTATATTTATTACTATATTAAATTATCTAATCGTTATTCTAAATTTTAATATGTTTTATATTTAATCGTGTATAATATTCTAAAAAAAACCTTACAGATTCATCTGTATCCACAAAATTTTGTAAGTATAATATTGTTGGCCACCATTTGGTACGACAGTTCAGTGTAAGCATAGGTAACGTTACATCCCATATTGGTCCTGCGCCCATTTTCGGTACAAAGACGATCGTTATAACAATAAGCGCAATCACCGATGGGGTTAATCTGAATAAACAGATAATAATAAATATGTTAACTGTCACGATCTAGTATTTATATAAATAATATTTATAATTACCTGAAATATCTGTGTAAATAATACATAGGAATGTTAAAACTCTTTTGTTTTGGGATTTGCTTCAAGAATGTATAAGTCATTAAAAATCCGCTGAGAACGAAGAACGAATCTACCGCAAAGGGCGCGATAAAAAAGTATAATGATTTCCAGGATTGGATCCACTAGAAAAACCGAAAATCAAGGAGTCAGTTATCCAATGATCTACTTAAGTACACCATAAATATCTTAACCATTTCATCTAATGCGACTTGCCTCTATTATGAATATACCGTTCACATTCATACCAAAAAACTGGAGTACATATTCGTGCCCCAAAACAACCCAAGCTATGCTGAGAGAACGTATACCATGAATTTCCGGTAAATTTCCTTTTCTTTCTTCCATACTGAGAATCGCTGCGATATTCTTCTGGAAAGAGAATTGCCCAAGAATGGAAACCATTCGATTTTCGTGAGATTCGCTGTTGAGTCGTTCGTATATAGCGACGTATATGCTGCAGATGCTGAGCAAACCCACGAAGACTACAAGAATCACGCTGCAATGTTTAATTTATTGTTTATTATTAATAATAATATCCATAATAAGAGTGGAAAAATTACTTGAGTGAAAAATCAAGTGAGAGAAATTAATTACTGATTAAAAATTAAAGTGTCAAGCATATATCTTTACCGTGTTACGCGTTAATGTATCTGTGATATAAACATATTAGTACCATTTGATGCATATCTATACTATTTGAATAATTTCTTTTATGGTACTTGGTACATTGTATACTTGAATTACTTGATGCCTATTTATGTGATTTGAATAATTCTTTCGATGTAAAAAATAAGAAAATTTTTAAAATTTCGCTTTGTATTTTGAAATTCATATTTTTAAATTTTACACAGCATACCAAATGCCAATGATTACTACTCACTTTACTAAACGATCACTAAAACGATTATACTAGGAAAAATCACTTTGTCGTATATAGTATATTACACATCTAGGGAGGAAAAGTAATTTTTTTGCCTTGCGGGCCGAAAGTACCACTTTCCCGCCCAGGGCAGGTTTGAAACAGTGGTAATTTCGGCCTAGCTAGACAAAAAAATAGTATACTATTACAAATACTCGTTGTACGTCGAAAGTACCATACCATCCTGGCAACATTAATATGACTGCTTATAACATTTTTCTTATATATATAAAAAATAATATGGCATTTTTTGATGGCAAACAATTTTATCCCAAATCATCTAGATGGTGTCGTAATTCCAATAATAATTTTCTCATTGTTGACATGCTCTTTTTCTATTTTATTCTCAAAAATAATCAATTTTTAATTTAATTAGATTGAGAGACTAAATTGAGCAATCAATTGCACAGTATTGAAACATAAATGTTTTGATTTTATCAATTGCCCGATAAGGCAAATAGAAGATCGATCATGATTAATAACAGGTGTAAAAATGATTACGTGTGTCCCATATATTTATTACAGGCGGGCCACATGTATTTTCATACAAAATATTCTGTACTTGAGTAATGTAATCGTGTAAGTATCGAAAAACCACGATAATAACAATCGATCAACAAGCTTAATCTTATGAAGAATCATTTTAAATAAACATCAATGACATGTAATAAAATGCTTTAAATGCATTCTGAAATAATGAAGAGGTATAGTTTGTTATCTAAAAGAGAAGTAGACAAGATAAATCAGATATTTCATTTCCCTGATTTGCTATTATGTAGATAAAAATACGTATATGAAAAATACATCAAACATTCAATAACAAGAAAACATTAAAATATAATTTTTTACATTAATATGATGACCCCAATTTCCGATTTAAGTATCTTGATATTCTCGGCCTCGGAAGGAAAGTATTTCCAGATCAATTCATAAAAAATTTTTAACAAAGTTAGATACTCGAATCGCATATATGGTATCCCCATAATTTTTTGTGAATTCTATATAACTTATTTTAAAATCATAGCATTTAATAATATTTGTATCATAAATAAGGGGTTTAAGTTCTTATAATGTGATCCTCAACGTCTACAGAGATAAAAGCTATAATAGAATTAATTTTTAATCGTATGTCTCGACATGATAATCCAATATACTCACACACATATTGTAAACTCAGTGTCCCATATCTCGATATCGTCTGATGAGCAGCTAACCCTTGTAACTGTGACGACATCCTTCAATTGCTTGATCAAATCGATCGTGATGTTAAAAAAATCCATCATATCAACAGGCTGGCAAGTAGCCGGTACACAAATTGATAGCGTAGGAGAAATGGGTAATGTTACGTTTTCGAACGTCAATTGAACGGTGTACATACAGTGACGTCCGCGAATCTCTTTGTCCTCGAGTTTTTCCTGAATTTTGAGACACTCGGTGTACATGCCTGGATCGATTATGTTACCTTCTAGCAGACCTGATGGTATCTTCGACGCAGCGTCCACCACTGAAAGTTTCAAAAGAGGCTTTTCAAATGTAAAAGATGTTTGTAAGATTATGTTTTAAATGGATTAATTGTATGACAGTGAATCGGCACTCGAAGCTTTTAAAACTTCATAATTAGCAAAGCTAAAGATATTGACCTTAGAACTTCAATCTTTTTTAATTCTGTAATTTATTATGGTGTATACTATACATGCGTGTATAGGTGTGTATAATATATCGGCGAGCCCCGCATAAGCGCTGTTTACCACGTACCTTGTCTAGCTCCGAATTTCTAGCTTTCAGCGCTCGCTTGACTATATCTTTTGTATACGTTAATTAAAAATCTATTACACTGATATTAGTTTTAGAGTGTTCTTTGATACCGTGCTACCAAACACTACAAATTCATAATTCAAAGATTGTAAAAATATCACAAAAGTTATTATTTAATCGATTCAAACTATGATAAAGGAGATTCACTTGCTACCGTCGTAACAATAAGTTTACTGCGCTCCGCCGTGTCTCTCTAGCCTTTTTACACCGATACGTATCCCTTATATTTTAAAAGGAACTGTACATTAAACTGTACACACTCTTTTGACTTCAACTCGATATTACTCGTACACATGTGCATGAAATCTTTCGAAACTTTGGCTAAACATTATTGCATACTTGTAGAAACTGTTGCAATATATTTAAACTTTCAAATATATTTCGTAATAGAAATAAAAAATACAAGACCAAATTCCATTTTTAATTTTGTACATTTTCTTTCAAACGTTAAAAGTTTGTTTCGAATTTTTGAATTTCAAAATTTTTAATGCATAAAATTATTCGGTAAAGCCTAAAGAAGGTAATGGTAAAGTTTCAGGCTAAAATGTTCAATAGATCAAAAGATATGAGTGTTTCTGTTGTTTATGCATCGGTGCAGGCGAGCGTAACATTTCGATACGTGTGCAAAGTGTCGCTTTGCTTGTGCGAAAAACGCCACATGAACTAAATAAATACGAGTAAACTCATCGAATTCATTCATGTGCTTTTTCAAATTTACCACGCTCAAGACTTCTCTTCTATAGGGCTTATAGCGTTGTCGGCTATTCTTAAGGTTCTCTCTCTCTCTCCTCCTGTGCTTTTCTTACATAAAACTCTGAATTGCAAACTGTAAAAAATGTCTCTGTTCGCATGCCTATCGGAAATACGTGTTAAAATTCAAAACTTTGAGGAAAGATTTCTCGATTTCGGAAAGTTACAGTTTCTTGAAATTTCAACCAGGTATAAATAATGCTGTTTTAAACGTAAAAAAATTTTTTTTAAAAATTCCTCGAAAATGAAAAAACCAGTGAATCTCCTTAAAAAGAATTAGAAATACCAATCTCCTGCAATATTATTATACTACGCAATAATACATCAGTACCATCTATGTTTACATACACATGAAAATCGGTATCTAATCGTACACGGGCAAGCATGTGAACAATACGTTCAATTTTTATATCTCCCACATTTTTATCAACTCTTTGTTTAATATTATTTACTTTATAGAGTATACTCATTATTAAATATATCTGTTATATGCCAATTCCAACAATTGTATCAATTTATTTGAAAAAACTTTAAATAACTTTAACGATCAAGTTATCAAAGTCTAATTTATTATATACAAGAAAATATATCTATATATAAATTCATGCACACTTTTAATGTAAGGAAACATGGATACATAAATCAAAATACATTAACTAAAAATGATCTTTATTTAATTCTGAGATTAACAAAAGTTAAACTAAAAGACTTTTACAATTCAAGCTTTGTTATAAAAGACAATCACAATTTTCATTTAATATTTGTGTTAACCAACAGTATAACATGCAATAATTACGATTTGACTCATACACACTTTTATCAATATCATTTTCTAGTTAGAAAAATATTCTTAAAATGCGCATCACTGTCCAATTCATTAAATCGCACGTACACATCTCGCGTATCAGATCAAATATGCACCGCACGCAATCCCCCGTATTGATTAGCAAATCTAAATTATATTCACTCACTTTTTAGTGCCCATTGTTTCTGTTCAAGAAAGGCCCGTCGAACCTCGTCAATATCATCAGTACACGTAGAGTTATTCCCAGCTTCTTTCCCCTCGTAAACACTGGTAGCAGCATTTCGATCTAATAGAAGCCAATCCGTTGTTCCTAACAATCTTAGCTTATACGCTACATCTTCGTTCATCAGAACGTCACTGTACTTAATGCCAGTCGAATCCACACTGCCGATCGCAAATACTAGAAGTAGCAGCCCGAAGGTAAAGATGAAATTAACGAATTGGCGCATGGTGATTGATAAGTGACGGCATTTGCCGGTCATACTACTGAAATTGTATTGAAAAAATTTTAAGTGGTCCTTGCTTTTATACTCTTTATCTGACCGAGGTGATACAATGACCCTATCTTGACTTACTAAAGATTTGATAAATACAATTCGGAAGTTTTTTTATGTATTTTCTTAATATACCTAATCGATGCTCACGGTGACTCGCAAACTTTTATCTATACATATAATTATTGGCAATTCATTGAGTTATCAGTGACCTTTATTAAAATGACGTCGGAGTACTCTGTTTTACCGATAGATACTCACTGCTGTTAAAAAGTGGGTTTTTGCATCCCAGCAAAAATAGTTATCCCCTATTCTATTCGTAATAAAAATCATTTCTAAATTTTTTTCTCAGTAAACAAACATTCATGCGCTCTAAAACTTTGATCGCGTGCTCTATGCAGCACGTAATTTTATGTAATATAAATAAAAATTAAATTAAATGGTCGCTCATTCTTTTGCACATCTAATATCTTCTTGACTAGTCGGCCTTAGCTCCTTCTGCGACTCGTGATGAGATTCCTTTTTTCTTCTGAAGAGCAATTTTTCCAAGGCCAAGGTGGGAGACTCGAACAATAAACTGAAGAAAAATGCGACTACGAAGGATATCACAAAATCACTCAAGCCAGAGCGCCACTGAAAACAATGAAAATACATTAGCAATGTCGCGTGAAAAACTCTGAGGTTTCAATTTTACTCACCACATTATATTCCGTAAAATTATTCGGAATCTTCTGTGAAAATTGCTGTACCTGTTGAACAATCGCATGTACAAGGTAGATGCAATATGATAGCCTACTTATTGGCAGGAATATCTTCCAAGACAGAAATCTCGATACTGGTCCTAAAATCATTACATACTTATAGAGTAATGATCAAATCCAAGTTTTAAGTATTTTATCTACCTATTACATACCTGCATAATGAAAAATGCTAGCGTAAATAATCCAAGCTAGTGCAAGACCCCAAATAGGTCGTGAAACAGTAGCAAAGAAAGTTTCCAGAACTACATCGTACTCGTAGTCTGGAGCCAGGAAATATCTGGAGCCAAAAGTGCAAAAAGATAAAGCCATCGCTGTTAACAGCCATCCAATACAAACGGAAATCTGTAAAATGTAAATTTAACTTTTTTACAACCTGTAATTTTCTTCAAATGTACTTAAAATATAAAAATCTACCTTCTTTAGCTTTCGGTTATTGTTGAGCACTATATAACCAAGTAAAATCCCAACAAGCCAGGGTCCAGCTCGACAGTGTGGCATGGTATAAACATCTTTAAATTGGTCTCTAAACATGTCTGGATTATCTAAACTGCGTTTATTTCAATTATAATCGTATTATGTATAATAATAAAATAAAATTAAAATTGTATAAATACATATATACATGGGACAATTTGTCAACCGCCCATCCTACCCAAAATTCCTGTTAACCGATTAAGGTCAACAAGGTGTCAAATTGTAGGTAATTATATCTAGTTTCTTATACCGAGTGAGCATTTTAAGAATTTAAGATGCTGTCCAGTTATTACGATAGTGTTTGAAAAAAATAGTAGAAAATTATTTCCTGTATGCTATTCATTCATTTAAAAAAATATATATTATACCCTTCATCATCCGCATAAGAAACTGGTCGATATTCATTATATCCAATAATTGATGCTGGAGTTATCAGTGACGCAGCTATAAATCCAGTCAGAATTAGTAAACCAAGTCTTGACTTCTTATGCAGTGGATAAAGTATGAGTGGTGAGATCCAGAACAGTTGCATATCGACAGCGAGATACCATAAATGACCTAAACACTACAAAAATGCCGAATATTTATTATTATATTAATGATTTAATCGTTGTTTTAATACTTTTATATTAAATCGTGCAATTTTTTAAAAAGCATTACATTTTCATCTATTTTCACAAAATTTTGTAAGTATAATACTGTTGGCCACCATTTGGTACGACAGTCTGTTATCTGCATTCGTGGTCCTGAGCTCATTTTCGGTACAAATACAATGGCTATAACAAGAAGCGCAACCACTGACGGGGTTAACCTGAATAAATAGATAATAATAAATTGACTTTTTCCACTATCACGATGCAATACTTCATATTACGTACCAAGGTGCGAAGTAGGTGATTCTCCCCACGAGGGCCAAATCACACGATAGCGAGATTACCTACTATGCTCTAAGAACGTAACATATTTTCTAAGCCCTACGGCGCCAAATCGATTTTCGCGTCTGCTAATTAACCCATTAAATTGCGCCCTAGGGCGTGAATCAGGCACTTTGCATCAACTCAATAGGGCGCGAAAGTCAATTTCGCGCAGCGAGGTTTAAAAATAATATTTATAATCACCTGAAAAATCTGTGTAGATAATACATAGGAACGTTAAAGCTTTTTTGTTTTGTCATTTGCTTCAAGAATGTATAAGTCATTAAAAATCCGCTGAGAACGAAGAAAGAATCTACCGAGAAGGGCGCGATGGCAATATACAATACATTCCACGATCTGAGCCACTAGAAAAATAGAAAACCAAAGAAATAATTATCAACTGATCTTAGTTACTACTCGATAAATATCTTAAGAATCTTAATAATCATTTGACGAGACTTACCTCATATATGAACATGTTGTTTACGTTCATGCCATTAATCTGGGACATAAACGCGTGTCCCAAGACAACCCAAGCTATGCTGAGAGAACGTATACCATGAATCGCCGGTAAATTTCCTTTTCTTTCTTCCATGCTGAGAATCGCTGCGATATTCTTTTGGAAGGAAAATTGCCCAAGAATGGAAACCATTCGATTTTCGTGAGATTCGCTGTTGAGTCGTTCGTATGTAGCGACGTATAAGCTGCAGATGCTGAGCAATCCCACGAAGACAACAAGAATTACTCTGCAATGTTGAAATTATTTATTATAAGATTATTCTCTACAACATTTTAGCGATATGTTAATGTATATTCAATTATTGTTAATATCCATAATAAGAGTGGAAAAATTAGTTGAGTGAAGAATCAAATGAGACTAATTGATCATTAATGAAAAATTAAATTGTCAAGATAGTGGATATATCGTAACCGTCTTACGCGATTTTGATAATATGATTAATGTGTCAAAGTGATATCAACGTATTAGTACCATTTGATGCTTATCTATGTGACTTAAATAATTTCTTTTATGGTACTTGGTACATTGTATACTTGAACTAGTTGATGCCTATCTATGTGATTTAAATAATTCATTCGAGGTAAAAAAAAAATTCTTAAGTTCACATTCGATGTTTAAATTATAAATAAAAGATTTACTCTTCCTAATAAAGTTATAACATTACTGATTTACGCTTAAGGGGGTCGTCTACCTTCGCGGTTTGAAAAAATCGATTTTTCGAATTCGCACATTTTTATCAGTTTTTACCGGACCTTTTCAACAGGGGCAGTACCGGAGATATACTTATGCTAATAAAAAATAAGAAAAACATTGTACCCACGTAAAATTTTTTGGGGTAATCTAATGCATTTAGTACTATTAATTAGCATTCATTTGTGAAGTTTCAGATAACTTATATGATTGAAATAAACGTGCGCTTAGTTACCCACTTCTACACATTCCCTTGTACTCCCTACTTACATACATATAATAAACTCAGTGTCCCATATCTCGATATCGTCTGATGAGCAGCTAACCCTAGTAACTGTGACGACATCCTTCAATTGTTTGATCGAATCGATGGTAATGTTAAAAAAATCCATCATATCGACAGGCTGGCAAGTAGCCGGTACACAAATTGATAGCGTAGGAGAAATGGGTAATGTTACGTTTTCGAACGTCAATTGAACGGTGTACATACAGTGACGTCCGCGAATTTCTTTGTCCTCGAGTTTTTCGTAAATTTCGAGACACTCGGTGTACATGCCTGGATCGATTATGTTACCTTCTAGTAGACCTGATGGTATCTTCGACGCAGCGTCCAACACTGAAATTAAAAAAAAAATTTAGTAAATTTTAAAAGATTATTGTGAGATTATTTTTTGATTCGATCAATTGTATATAAAGCGATAAAATATCAAAATATTATTGGTTTGCAAAGATTATACATGCTGTTCATAAAATCCCAGACTAGGAAATGAATCTGAATAATTAATAATCAATATAGTAAGTAGCGTGAGATTAGGATAACAATATCCTATTTAAAAGACAATACTGTCTTTTAATGAATTCATACATATCCTATTTCAAATGGATATCCAATACTTATTTTACTTTTTAATGTCAGATAGAGTAATAAACTTCAGAAACTTATTAATAATATATACTGCAAAATATATAAGTATAATATTTATTGAAATCGGAAATCCGCAGACAATATAAGATTTCAATACAAAGCTTCTAAAGTATGTAAAGTTGTATGATTAAAACCTTTATTATTAATTAGTTCTATTGTTGTTTTCTGAAACTTTACCGGGATTCACTTTATTTATAAAACTCTTGTGATAAACCTAAGTACATATATTTTTTATATTGTTTAACATCGCTCTATTTATATTCCTGTACTCGGAGGTCTAAACCTAAAGGAGTGTTTGTAAACAAAGCAGATGTAATATTTTACAAAGGTGCTTATATCATCGATCGAGACTAAAGCTCGAATCCGGTTCCGCCGGACTACGAGCAGCCCATCATTCTGCCGAGTGAGCCGTCGTATAAGCCCCATTAATACACCCAAATACTATTTACTCACTTTTTAGTGCCCATTGCTTTTGTCCAAGAATCGCCTGTCGCACCTCGTCAATATCATCGGTGCAGGTAGAGTTACTCCCAGGTTCACCCCCCTCGTAAACATTGACAGCAGCATTTCGATCTAATAGAAGCCAATCCGTTGTGCCTAACAATCTTAGCTTATGCGCCACATCTTCGTTCGTCAGTACGTCACTGTATTTAAAGTCAGTCGAATCCACACTGCCGATCGCGAAAACGAGAAGTAGCGACCCAAAGGTAAAGGTGAAATTAATGAATTGGCTCATGGTGACTGTTAAGCGACTGCATTAGCCAGTCAAACTACCAGAATTGAAAAAAATTCGCGTGGTTCTCGTTTTTATACGCCTTATCTGGCCGAGGTAATACAATGACCCTATCTATACTTTCTTAATATTCGATAAATACAATTTGGAAAATTTTCGTGTATATATGTACATAACAATACCTCACCGATACTAACAGTGACTCGTATACTTTGATCGTTTAAATTATTGCAATTCATTGGGTTATCAGTGATCTTTATTAAGAAGACTTCGGAGTACTCTGTTTTACGGATAGATACCAATGCTGCTATAAAGTAGTTTTTTGCTTCCCAGCAAATAGTACTGCATATTCTGTAAAAAAAAAACCAGTTATCCCCAATTCTAATCATAATAAAGATCATTTGTAATTTTTCCCTCGCCAATGAAACACTAATGCACTCTCAAACATTGAATGCCTCTCTAGGCGGGGAGTTGGGAATAATTGTCTTGTTTTACAGGAAACGCCGCACTATTTTCTGAGAAGCAAAACCACATCTTTTTTGGCAACGCCATTTTACAGTCTCTATGGAACGAATTAGTGGAATTGGTGAAAAAATTATGGTTTTCTTCATATCATCCTATTTTCATTAGTTCTTCCTTCTTTCTCTAGGCATTACTAATCTATGTAAAATTTCATGTGAATTTAGTACTACTTTTAGAAAACACATTGTTTTAGGTAGTACGTATAACTGCTATAGTAAAACAGAGTACTCCGACGCTTCCTTATGAGTGTCAAAGTCATCTCAACATCATATTAATAATTCTTGAAAGACAGTATACTATGAAAATTTAAAAAAAATTTTGCTTCACGTCGAGTCACCAATGTAATGTATGTATATATATAAACTGAAGAAATACTCGCATAATTAATATTTTCTGCTGAATTTTATCGAATATTAAGGAGATACCATAGTTATAATAGTTATTTACGATACTAGTGGCCTAAGAGGCACTTTACGGCACGACGTGTATTAGCGCCCGAGCGTAGCGAGGACGCTAAACGCCGTGCTTTGAAGGGCTGCTTAGGACACGAGTATCATACAATATTTTATAGCACTGACTAGCATAAATAATGCGGCCCATAACCGAAGTGTATTTCAAACAAATATTAAAAACGCATAATAAAAATTACTAGTTGCCCCCCGAGAGTGGTATTAACGGGATAAAATAGTTATTTGTCCTAATATAAATATTCAAACAACACTCGGTGATGCAGCCTCACCCCTCCTCATACTGCCTTACTCCATTGACATACTACACATAGATGTCGCGGAACCATTGATGGTATCGCTGATAATGAACCTCCTCATCCTCGCCGAATAGAGGCGGCTGATTTTGACGATACCCATGACTCGCTCGTTATAAGTGCTCTATCCGCCAAAAGCGCCCACCATGCAGGTCTCAACTCTGACCTCGAAATATTCAGTTTTAGTAATATTTAGTCTTGTCCAGTGTATATACATAACGCATAACGGCGTATAGAGTGGTTGATAACATAAAGCTGAGAAGGCTTATTTGGTTATTACTAAACAAAATAAAAAAAATAATTCTTTTTTCAGGATTCGTAGATATAAACTAATAATTGTATTCAGAATCATTCGGTAGGAACATACATTTGTATATTACTGTATCAAATTGTTTCAAAGTCTGAAAGATCTTATGCGTAAGCGTTTACTGAAATATATAAGGTGGACGATAAATTGTCAAAAGAAACTATGTTATGACCTCGTAAAATATAATGATTTTTTATGCACATTTTCCAAATGATAAATCAATAATTTCGATCAAAGAAACATTCAGGAAAATTTTACTTGCATCATTGTAATATTTTATTTTATTTGATCCATTGTGCGGGAATGACCCAATCATAATACAAATAATCCTTAAAATTAATTAATAATAACTGTGAGAAGTTAAACAGAACTTTGTTAACCCATCAAAAAGTTTCCTAAAAGTGATTAGTAAAATAAACCACGCGTTGCGTGCCTTAATCTAGCACCATTAATTACTGATATAATAATTTGCAAAATTATTATTGTTTGATGGATATTTAAAAAAATTTAACAACTAAGCTTCCAAAATTTACTATTTGCACGTTATGCATAGTACACAGGCATCTTGCAATAGCCTTGAGGGCTCCTGTAATAAGTTTCATGACTAGACAAAGCTTCACTTTAAAAATTTTTTAATTTAAAACAATACTTTTTTACAAAACAAAATTATATTTTCCAACTGAAGCTTCGTCTAGATGTGAAACTTGATTCAATTTAGTAAGAGCATAAAATTTTATATTACTATATCAAGTTGTTTTAAAGTCCGAAAGACCTTATGTGTAAGCATTTACTGAAATATATAAGATGGAAAATAAATAGTCGAAAAAAAACTATGTTACCATGAGAGATGATGATGACGGAAATGTAAATGTAGAACTTTTAATGAGAAAAACACACAAACATGAATGGCTCAGTATTAAATGTTGATTAGTATGTGTAACTGACTGTCTTCCATTATTGCTACCTATTATACTGATTTCACATGTAAAAATTTACTGTAACTCAAAAATATCAAATAAAAAATATACTTTATTTTACTTCTACTTATGTTGTATAAACAAACTTAAGTCTATAAGTAAATACATTCCAAATAAAGAGTAAATTAATAAATTATTGATTCATGTAAGTAATAAAAATATAAAGTAAAAAATCGCTCATTCTTTTACACATCTAATATCTTCTTGACTGGTCGGCCTTAACTCCTTTTGCGACTCGTGATGAGATTCCTTTTTTCTTCTAAAGATCAACTTTTCCAAGGCCAAGGTGGGAGACTCGAATAATAAGCTGAAGAAAAATGCGATGATGATGGATAACACAAAATCACTCAAAATAGAACGCCACTGCAAAACGTAAAAATGTATTAAGAATGTCGTGTGCGAGCAATAGGGAAAAACTATAAGGCTTTTACGTTTGCTTACCGCATAATATTCCGAAAAATAATCCGGAATCTTCTGCGATGATGCTTCTACGTGTTGAATGATCATGTGTACAAGGTAGATGCAGTATGATAGCCTACTTATTGGCAGGAATATCTTCCAAGACAGAAATCTCGATACTGGTCCTAAAATCATTACATATTTAAAGATTAGTCATCAAAAGTATTTTGTCTGCCTATTACGTACCTGCGTAATGGAAAATGCTGGCGTAAATAATCCAAGCTAATGCAAGACCCCAAATAGGCCGTGAAACAGTAGAAAAGAAAGTTTCCAGAACTACATCGTACTCGTAGTCTGGATCCAGGAAATATCTGGAGCCAAAAGTGCAAAAAGATAAAGCCATCGCTGTTAACAGCCATCCAATACCAACAGAAATCTATAAAATATAAATTTAACTTTTTTACAACCTGTAATTTTCTTCAAATGTACTTAAAATATGAAAATTTACCCTCTTTAGCTTTCGATTATTATTGTTGACCACTATATAACCAAGTAAAATTCCAACAAGCCAGGGTCCAGCTCGGCAGTATGGCATGATATAAACTTCTTGATGTGGTTCTCCAGAATTATCTGCTTTATCTAAACTGGATTTACTTCAATTATAATCATAATATGTAGAATAATAAAATAAAATTAAAATTATACATTCGGCAGCAAAGCTATCTCAAAAACTTATTTTTCGCTAAAAATTGTCAAAATATGGAAGGTCGAAGCACAGCGAAACATCATTGTAGCCCTATCGATTTTTTTTTTTAAATAAAGCATAAGATATCAGCTTCACGTGTCTTTGATATTCAAGGTCATCTTTTGATACTCAAAAATATGCAAAGTTTGCTAATTGACACGGGCTTGCATAATTTTTTTTTTTCAAATTCTGAAAATCACAGAAAATTAAAATTTTAATTCTTCCTCTCTAGTCTTTTGCCTACAATTTTTCTACTCCATTCTACAGCATATTTAAAAAAAAAAACTAAAAATTACCTATTTTTTTTTTGGGGGGGGGAGGGGTGGTCTCTAACAAAAATGTAATACTCCAACAACTTTAAGAACAGCTACGACGAATTTGGAATGTGATACCGCAAGATTTAATCAGAAAATGTATAAATATACCAGAAAGACTAAAAGAAGTCATGAGAAGGCGCAGCAGCAACAGACGCCACTAAGCGCGCGTACTCACATACACTCAAAAGCATACGGACAATCGGCCCTTTTCAGGGACAGTATGATGCGCACATACAACTAACAACCTCCTAGCGGTGCACATTGGGTTATGCTAATATTATTAGTAAAAGCATAAAAACATAGTACTGCCAAGTGTTTTTCAAAAACGTTATTTCTAACAACCCATGAATCATTGATTTCTATAACCGATAGTCTGTGGACTCATATACCGCGTTTATTTCAAATTCGAATACTGCCCAGCCTACCTCCAAAATTCGTGATTTTCAGTTTTTATTTAAAATTCTGTGGAGTGGCGTAGAGAAATCATAGAGAATTGATTTTTTTTTAATTGAAGAGGAAGATTTGAAAAAAAATTGTCTACGCTCGTGCCAATCGACAAACTTTCCAAACTTTAAAGTCTTTAAAAAAAAGACGACCTTGAATTTAAAGGTCACTTACGTCATAGCTGCCTTAAATGGAAAAATACACCTTGAAATCGTCTTAAGTTAAACTTTAATTTAAAAAAAAATTGATAGGACTACGATAATTTTTCGCGGTTCTACCTTCCAAAGTTTGGCAATTTTTAGAGAAAAATCAGTTGTGATTATTTTTTTGCCGAGTGTATATATATATATAAATATTATACTCTTCATCGTAGACTCTAGAAACTGTTCGAAATTCGTTATATGCAATAATTGTTGCCGGAGTTATCAGCGACGCAGCCATAAATCCAGTTAAAATTAGTAATCCAAGTTTTGGCTTCTTATGCAGTGGATAAAGTATGAGTGGCGAGATCCAGAACAGTTGCATATCGACAGCGAGATACCATAAATGCCCTAAACACTACAAAAAAACAATATATATGTGATATAATATTAAATTAAAAAATCGATTTTTTAATATTTTGATATTAAATTGTGCAAATTTTAAAAAAGCATTACTGTGTCATATTTATTCACAAAATTTTGTAAGTATAATATGTTTTTCCACCATTTCACCCGGCAATCCCTTCCTGGCATAGTCATCCCTGCCTCCAATCGCGGTCCCGAGATCATTTTCGGTACAAATACAATCGAAAAAACAAGAAGCGCAATCACCGATGGGGTTAACCTGATTAAACAAATATTTCAAATATTGCGACGTAATATTTCAATAATATTCATAATTACCTGAAATATCTGTGTAGATAATACATAGGAACGTTAAAACTCTTTTGTTTCGGCATTTGCTTCAAGAATGTATAAGTCATTAAAAATCCGCTGAGAACGAAGAACGAATCTACAGCGAAAAATGCGATAAAAACGTACAATGAATTCCAGGATTGGACCCACTAAAAAAATAGAAAATCAAAGAAATAAATATCAAATGATCTTATATAGTTACTACTTAATAAATATCTTAATAATATTAATGATAATCTTATTAATCTTCAAGTGACGAGACTTGCCTCAAGTATAAACATGTTGTTCACGTGCATGCTAGTAAGCTGAACCATAAACCCGTGTCCCAAGACAACCCAAGCTATGCTGAGGGAACGTATGCCATGAATTTCCGGTAAATTTCCTTTCCTTTCTTCCATACTAAGAATCGCTGC
Source organism: Megastigmus dorsalis (assembly GCA_900490025.1). NCBI lineage: Eukaryota > Metazoa > Arthropoda > Insecta > Hymenoptera > Megastigmidae > Megastigmus > Megastigmus dorsalis. The sequence goes on from UELU01144491.1 coordinate 119,505, forward strand.
GATATTCTTTTGGAAAGAGAATTTTCCAAGAATGGAAACCATTCGGTTTTCGTGAGATCCGCTGTTGAGTCGTTCGAATATAGCGACGTATATGCTGCAGATGCTGAGCAAACCCACGAAGACTACAAGAATCACGCTGCAATGTTTAAATTATAAGTTAAAGATTGATTCTTCCTAACTAAATTATAGTATTACTGACTTATGCCTAAAAGATTAAGGTACGCGTAAATGTTTTTGTTTAAAAGCTACAGGCTTAGTAAGTGAGATATAGTTATGCTAATAAAAATTAAGAAAAAAATTCGATCAATTTAAAATTTTTAGGGGTAATCTAATGTATGTAGTTTACTATTAGCCACTGCGTCACGTTTCCCTGGTCTCCGTACTAACACACGTGCAATTAAACCCAGTGTCTCATATCTCAATATAGTCTGAGGAAGACTACAAGAAACCCTTTGCAATGTTTAAATTATTTATTATAAGGTTATTCTCGATAGAGTGGAAAAATTAGTTGAGTGAAGAATCAAATGAGACTAATTGATCATTAATGAAAAATTAAATTGTCAAGATAGTGGATATATCGTAACCGTCTTACGCGATTTTGATAATACGATTAATGTATCAAAGTGATATGTGCATATTAGTACCATTTGATGCTTATCTATGTGACTTAAATAATTTCTTTTGTGGTACTTGGTACATTGTATACTTGATATATTCGATGATATCTACGTGATTTGAATTATTCCTTTGAGGTAAACATAAAAAAAATTGTAGAATTTATTCCCATGCAATGTTTGAATTAAGATTGGCTCTTTTAATGTAATATTACTGACTTATGTTTAAACGATTCAGCCCCTAGTAAATGATTTGGATTATTGTTGCAGCTAAGTACTTATGCTAATAAAAATTTAGAAAAAAATTGTATCAACCTAAAATTTTTTGGAGTAATCCAATATATGTAGGACTATAAATTGACATTTATTTGAGAATTTTCAGGTAATTTATATAATTGAAATAAAGGTGCGCTAATTTACCCAGTGCACATTCATCTGTTCTTCCTACTTACACACATACAATAAACTCAGTGTCCCATATCTCAATATCGTCAGATGAGCAGCTAACCCTAGTGACTTTGACGACATTCTTCAATTGATTGATCGAATCGATCGTAATGTTAAAAAATTCCATCATATCAACAGACTGGCAAGTAGCCGGTACACAAATTGATAGCGTAGGAGAAATGGATAATGTTACGTTTTCAAACATCAGTTGAACGGTGTACATACAGTGACGTCCGCGAATTTCTTTGTCCTCGAGTTTTTCGTAAATTTCGAGACACTCGGTGTACATGCCTGGATCGATGATGTTACCTTCTAGCAGACCTGATGGTATCTTCGACGCAGCGTCCAACACTGAAATTTAATAAAAGATTTTGTAAATGGTAAAAGATTATTGTGAGATTATTTTTTGATTCGATCAATTCTATATAAGGCGATAAAATATAAAAATATTATCGATATCTAAAGATTACGCATCATGTTGATAAAAATCCAGACTACAGTGAATGAACCTGAATAATTAATAATCAATATACTAAGTAGCGTCAAATTAGGATAATAATATTCTAGTTAAAAGACAATTTTATGTATGCGTTTTTCACTACCAGACCGACGAACAGGAAATTTATTTTCCTCTGCTGGATTAATATGTAATATACTATTGTATTTACTTGTAATGTAATGTATTGTTACTCTGGATAAATAAATAAACAAATCTGCCTTTTGATGAATTCATACATATCATAATTCAAGCGCATAGTCCAAAACTTATTTTATTTTTTAAGATCAGCTGGAGTAATAATGCGAGAGAAACTTCAGATATTTATTAAAAATATATACTGCAAAGTATATACGTATAATATTTATTCAAATCGGATTTTCACAGGCAATACAAGGTTTTAATAGATAAGGTTTTCTCCTGGGTCTCCTGTGGCATAGACTTTCTATGTTCATCATGAGCACTCCTTGTTGGAGTGCTCCTTTTTGTAGCATTGTTTTGTCTTTGACATACAGTTTTTTGGAGAATCTCGCTGGGTTGTTTTCGTTTTTTATGTCAGTCAATTATCTGAGCAAAAGTTTAAGAGAAATGTAACCATATGCTCTTGACCCGTCGCAATAAAAAATTGTATATACAAACTTGGTTCGCAATAATGGATTATTTCTTCTTTATTTTAGATAATAGTTATGAATCGGCACGCAAATATTCTGAGACTTCTTGGTTGTATGATTAAAACCTTTATTGCAATTACTTAGAATAATTAGTTCTATTATTGTTTTTTGAAACTTTGACCAGGATTCCACATAATTTATAAAATTTTAGTGATAAACCTATATCATCAAGGAAATGGCACCTGTTTTCTAAGAAAATCTTAAAACATTTATATTGTATGTCATATTTTAACGTTTGAAAGTACAGAAATATCACCCAATTATTATTTTATGAATTCGAACTATGATTAATAAGAATTAGAGATACCAATTTTCAAACATATTATTACAAGAAGTAAGATTTTATCAATTGCATAAAAATTGAGCATACTCGTGTAATAGATCCGAATCACCTATGTTTACATACACATGAAAATTAGTATGGAATCATATATAGGCAAAGAAGTCCACAATACACTCGATTTTTATCAACTGGTTATGATGCATTAATCAAAATACATTAGCTATAAATGCATCATTATTTAATTTTCAGATTAATCAAAGATTATTTAAAAGACTATTATGATTATAAAAATTATGTTATGAAAAAAATTCATAATTTTCATTTCAAATTCGTATTAACCAAAATTATAACATGCAATAATTGTTATTTGACTCTCGTATACTTTTATCAATATTATATTCTAGTTAGAAAAATATTCTTAAAATGCGCACTAGATCAATTAGTAAAACGGCACGTACACGTCACGTGTATCAGATCAAATATGCACAGCGCAACCCCCAAGTAATAATAAACAAATCCAAATTATATTCACTCACTTTTTAGTGCCCATTGTTTCTGTTCAAGAAAGGCCCGTCGCACCTCGTCAATATCATCAGTACACGTAGAGTTACTCCCAGCTTCTTTCCCCTCGTAAACATTGACAGCAGCATTTCGATCTAATAGAAGCCAATCCGTTGTGCCTAACAATCTTAGCTTATACGCTACATCTTTGTTCGTCAGAACGTCACTGTACTTAAACCCAGTCGAATTCACACTACTGATCGCGAAAATGAGAAATAGCGGCCCGAAGGTAAAGGTGAAATTAATATATTTGCACATGGTGACTGATAAGCAACGGAACTACCCGGTCAAACTACTGGAATTGAAAAAAATTCGGGTGGTTCTCGCTTTTATACTCCTTATCTGACCGAGGTGTTACAATGACCATATCTTTACTTACTTAGAATTCGATAAATGCAGTTCGGAAAATTTTCGTATGTATGCAGTACTTAATAATGCATAATTGATGCTCTCGGTGACTCGTATACTTTGATCCCTTAAATTATTGCAATTCATTATGGGTTATCAGTGATATTTATTCGGAGTACTCGGTTTTACCGATAGATACCAATGCTGTTATAAAGTGCTTTTTTGCTTCCCTTCAAATCGTACAGCATATTTTATAATAAACAGTTATCCCCAATTCTATTCGTTATAAAGATCATATATAAATTTTTTCTGACTAATGAGTCATTAATGTGTTAAAACTTCGGTCGCGTGCTCTAGTCGAGGAATTGCAGATAACTATTTTGTTTTACAGAAAATGCCGTATTATTTTTTGAAAAGCAAAACAACCTCTGTGGCGACTAGCAGCCTCCGGGCTCCTGTGCAGAGTAGTGGAGGTAGCTTCGTAAAAGCGAGAGAAAAGAACAAAGTCAGTCGCTATACCCCGCAAGCCTGGTGGCATGATCTCGCCGTTGCGAGAGAATTATTTCACATGAATAGACTAATATTATTAATATATTTTTAGAAAGTTTATTTATTCTTCGTTCTTCCTGCACCTGGTCAATCCTGATGGAGTGGAGCCAACTTCCCGGAAGAATTCTCGATATTCAATCTCCACATTGGTGACCCCGACGTGATTGTCTTCACGACGAGCAAAGGACACCGAGCGTGCAGTTGGTCTGTGCACCGTTCAACCTCAGCTTCGGCTTAATGCAATCTCCGGAGAGGATTTCTGCATGCGGTTCAGCTAGCTTTAGACTGTCCGCATAGATCGTCGGAAAATCGGTCAGATTTTTCAACCTGCACTGTAACCATCACGAGTCTACCGGCATAATGCAACGCAACACGATATCGTCAGTAACTGAATTGTGAGGTATATGCGTGCGTAAAAAAGTGCGTGCAAAGAAAAGTCGAAATCGAAAATTTTTCATGCAAAAAGCTTGTATTAGTATCTATAGATGCTATAATGCTCAATAATGGCACATAATTCATTGCACATGACAGAAGAAAAGGTGCAAGCAATAAACAATTTTATAAACCTCGCACTAATGAGGAGTTGAGTTAGATATAATAAATTTTTATCGCAGATTTATTCCTAGGGCTGCAAGCTCGCAAGCGCCTCAACCAATATCTATATGATTCTCATAAGCGCGACAAACAACTAAACGCATTTATAAAATAGAAAACGGAATTATCCAACGGAACTTTGTTAGTCCATCCCTCCAGTTCCGCAGAAATCAGACTGGTATCTGACGCTTCTGATTTTCCAATGGGCGCTGCACTCAAACAACGTTGTGACGATGCTTGGAAACCGCTTGCGGTTTTATTTCGCGTAAATTTATTCCTGCGCAATGCAAGTACAGTACATATAATCGCGAATTGGCCGCTGTGTACGAAGAGTTACGATATTTTGAGCATCATCTTGAAGGCTGCGAAAATCGAAACTCGATTGTTGTCGTATATAGCGCAATTTTTGAATCAGGTTCGTTATACCTTGTAAAGAAAATCTCGTCGCGGATTCGCTTTCGCGGATAGATGCACTGCGTTTACCCATGCAATTTGGCATCGTCAAGTTATCTCAAAAGCAGGACAAAGAATTGGAACTCCTTGATATGCTAAAATCGTCCGACTGTAGCTTAACTTCAAAAAGGCTTACTTGGGGCGCAGAGCATACATCCATTTTTTTGCGATGTAATCGACGATGCAATACATCCATATGTGCCAACCTCGATATGTCAGGAAACGCTTGAGCTTTTCCACTTGACGGCATACCCCAGCACTAAGGTAATGGATAGACTTATTCGTCAACGCTAGCTCTACATCTGACCGAATATGCATCGCGACGTCTTTAAAATGTGTCAAAATTGCGTTGATTGTCGGCAATCAAAGGCAGTACGACATGTGAAAATAGGTCGATTCACCCATGTACTTATAGATTTGATAGACCCACTTCGCGCGTGCATTATTCGACAACTGAATCTCAGCTGTACTCGGCATTCCTATCTAGAGATCCTATTAGTACAGGATATCAAAGAACTCGCATATCATCCGACCGCAAATGGAATGGTTGAACGTTGGCACCACTGGTTAAAAGCTGCCATTATGTGCCACGCCAAGGCGGAATTGACTCGTGTGCTACCAACCGTGCTTATGGGTTTATGCAACCATGTGCGCCTTGATAAAGGTGCTTCTCCGGCTGAATTTGTATACGGCACTCAAATGCGTATCCCACGCGAATTCGGTAATTTGAATCCTGATCCGCAATATTTCATAGAAGAGTTTCGAGAACATATGCGAGCTGTTCAACCGGTACCAAACGCGCAGAGATACCTGAATAGAGTTTTTGTTTATAAGGAGCTGGCATGGTACAATCATGAGTTTATATTAACTAAAGCTGTAAAAAAGTTCTTAGAGCGACCGTATACAGGAACACATAACATCCTTGAACGCATTTTTGACAGAGTTTATTGTGTTGAGATCAATCGATCACCGCGCAGCGTCTCTATTGGGCAGCTTAAATCAGCGTTTTTCTTGCAAGAGAATGTCATTATTCCGGAAATAAGCTCCAACTTTATTACAAAACCACCCACCGAACCTCCTGCGCGAAAAACCTATCAACGTAAAAACGTTACCATCGTCGCCGATCTCTAAATATTCTCTCCACTAGTTAAAGTAATTCTGGATATATAATATGTAAGCGAATGTTTAAAAAAATTGTAACGTGCATTAATTAAGTTACTCCGCCTGGGATTACGAATCTGTAAGCTATGCTAAGGATGATGCTAGCAATAATGTATGTAGCAACAATGTAGCGCGAATAAATTGTATTTTCATCACTTGGGGGGGGGGGAGTATCAGGGGACTAGCACCTCTCCGAGCTCCTATGTCAAAGAGTGAGGGAAGCGACGAAAGAGCGAGAGAATGTAGTTATATATGTATGTATAGCTGACTGTCTTCCATTATTGCAACCTATTATATACTGATTTCACATGTATGAATTACTGTAACTCAAAAATATCAAATAAAAAAATATACTTTATTTTACTTCTACTTATGTTGAATAAACAAACTTAAGTCTATAAATAGATACTTTCCAAATAAAGAGTAAATTAATAAATTATTGTTTTACGTACACGCAGAGAACACTTTTGATGTGCTACCCTTAAGTGTGCTTACCACAACCAATAATAATAATAATAATTCTTTATTTGTATCCCTTAGATTTACATTTCTTTTTACACATCTTACTTTGCTATGTATATACACGCAGTGTCTGTCTTTTTTTATCTTTGTTTCACATTTATTCTTTTGTTTCTTCTCTCTTCTTTCTTCTCTCTTGCCCTTTACTCTTTTCCCTTATCTATCCATTCCAACCGTATTTCCTTCCATCTATCCTAATCCATCTATTATTCTTTTCTATCTTTAACTCGATTCCTAACTCTCTTGCCTTTCTTTCCATCTCCTTTGCCTTTTCGATTATTCTATACCTATCCGCTCTCTCTCTTTCACTTAACCATTCATCTATTACATATATTCCTTCCTCCCTGCACTCCCTTTCTAATTTCCACAGTCTGTCCTTGTTCTCTTCGCTTTCAAATACCAACCACCCTTTGTCCTTCCTTTCTTGTAGCACATGCAATCTCCACTTTTTCACTCCTATTTTTTTCTCCATCCATTCTTCCAGCCCCATCTCTCTAGATCTTATTCCCTTCGTTATTAGCAGTCTTCTCTTCTTCTTCTCCACCACCCAGTTGTTATCCTTCTTTCCTTCTACTTTTTTTTTCTTCTACTACCTTTATCTCACTTTTCTCTTCTCTTTCTTTTTCTGTAACCTCGTCTTTCTCTGTTTTTTCCTTCTTCTACCTGCGTTTTCCAATCTTCCATCTCTAGCTCGATACTTGCCATCTTCTCCTTTACCTTTTCCAGCTCCTGATCTTTTTTCTTTAGGCTTTCTTTAATTGCCTTCATTTCAGCTCTCATCCTCTTGAATTCCTCCTTCCACTCTATTTCCATTTTCTCTTCTTCCATTTTCATTCTTGTCACTTCCTCTTTCAATTTTTTCATTTCCACTTCCCAGCTTTTTTTCCTCCCATTTCTTCTTGTTTTCTTTTACTTATTCTTTTGACCTCTTCTTTCTTACTTTTTTCCCCTTTTTCTTATTCTGCTCCACGTGTTTGCTTTTTCTACCACACTAATCTCTTTTCACCTTCTCCTTCCCGGCCATAGACTATGCCTTGTCACTAGACCTCCTTTTCACTTCTCATTTTGGATCCTTCATTCCGTTTCCCTTCTTGCGCTCCATTTTCTTGCCGTTCCTTTTATCACTGACTCAATTCCCTTTCCATTTTTTCTCTTTTTTTCCTCCTATCTTGTTCCTCTTTTTTCTTCTTCTTTTCCATTCTATTCCGTACATCTTTGCTCGGTGTTTTTCTCCTTCTTTCCAAATTTTTTCCCAGCTTCTTTCCCTTTTTCCTGTAGATTCGCATTTCTTAACTACATACTCCGTGGTTTCTTCCTCTTTCTCGCCTAGTCTACACTTCCTCTTCTCTTCTTGTAACCAGTACTTGTTTCCATTTCCATCCCCTCCTAGTCTGTATTTTGCTACTATGGTGAAGTCTTTCCCTCTGCTGCTGCCCGTTCCTGCTAGGTATTCCTTCTACTTCGTTATCTGTTCCTCTACCATCCACTTCCCAAATTCACTTGCAAATTTTGATTTTTCTATCATCATCTTCGTGTTCTGCCATTCTATGTCCCAGTGTCTCTCTTCTATCTCCGCCCACCATCCTTCTTCCTCTAAAGTCTTTACATTCGCCGCCTCCACTGACAATCCTTTTTCTTCAAAGAATTTTTTTCTCTCTTTCTCTATCGTTGTTTTTTCTTCCCTTCTTAACCTCATCGCCAGACATTCTCCTTTTATTATTCCTCTCTCTTCCTTTCTTATTCTCTCTTCGTATTTAATGGCTCTTGTTCCCGCTTTTATTTTTATCTTATCTCTTCTTGTTTCCCATCTTATTATATGTCCCGGTGTTCTACTGTTTATTTCCAATATCCACCTCATGAGTCTTTCGTGAATCTTTTCCACCTCTCCTCTTTCCTTCCATCCCCACATTTCCGCTTCATACATCATTATACTCACTACCACTGCCTCAAATATTTTCATCCTCCTATTCCAATCTGTTCGGATTTTTCTTTTCCCTACACTCCATACTTTTCCCATCACCATCCTCGCTTTACTTGTCACATACTTTATGTGATTTTCCTCTCCATTGTTTCCACTCATCTTATAACCTAAGTATATGAAAATTTTAACTTTTTCAATCATTTCTCCTTTCCATTCGAATTTTTCTTTTTTTCTCCTGCCTCCTCTTTTTCTAAATTCCATTATTTTTGTTTTCTCCACATTTAACTGAAGCCCCTTTCCTTCCAGATACTTTTCCATTTTTCTCATCATCTGTTTTAGTCCCCTTTCATTATTCGCTAGCAGCGCTACATCATCCGCGTACAATAGTGTCCATATTTTCTTTCTTCCTATCACCAAACCCCCCTCTTGTGTATTTTCTATTTTCTCTTCCAAGTCTGTCATTGCCACGTTAAATAAGACTGGGCTCAGTGGGCATTCTTGTTTAACTCCTTTCGTTACTACGAACTCTCCTGTTTCTTCCTCTCTTATTTTTATTCTACATCTCGTTTCTGTGTATAGTTCCTCTATTCTTTCTCTCAGCTGTTTTCCTACCCCTAGTCTCTTCAGAGCTTTCCAGATTACTTCTCTTCTTATTTTATCAAATGCCGCTTTCATATCTGCAAACATTACCAGTGCCCTTCCACCTTTTTTCACTATCTCCCTTCCTATCACACTTTTTAGAGCGTATAACGCATCTATTGTCCCTCTTCCTTTCCTAAATCCAAATTGTGTGTCATCCAATTTCTTTTTCCCTCCCAAGTATTCGTCCAGCCTTTTCCTTAGTATTTCTGCGTAGATTTTATATCCCGAATCCATCAGCGCTATTTCTCTGTAGTTTTCCACCTTCTTCTTGTCACCTTTCTTGTAAATTGGTGCCACTAATCCCGTACTCCATTCTTTCGGTACCTCTCCTTTTTCCCATATTTTCTGCAGGCATTCCCTTAATTCTTCCTCTATTTCTTCCCTTCCTTTAATCCAAGCCTCGTTTCCTATGCCATCCTTTCCGGTCGCCTTCCTCTCTTTCATTTTCTTCATTGCTTCTCTTACTTTCTGAATTTCTATTCTTGATTCTTCACCATACTCTCTTATTTCTTTTTTCCTTCTTTCCCTTTCCTTTATTTCGCTTCCCTCCATTTGTCTCTTGAAATAGTTGAACCATTCCTCCTTTCCTATTTCCTCATCTATACCGTGCCTCCCTTTTCCTAGTCCACTCCTTACCACTTACCACATTTTTTTATTACGTTTATCTCTCTTAATTTCCATAATTATTTTGTCAATTTCTTCTTCCTTCTTTTTCTTTATCATGTTTTTATATTCGCACTTTACCTTTTTCTACTCTTTGAAATCTATTTCTTTTCTCCTTTGTTTCTCCCTCTTCTCTAGTAGTTTCTTTTTTTAGTAGTTGAATTTCTTCTTTTAATCTCTTCCACTCTCCCCCTACCCTTACTCCCTTCATCTTTTCCTTAAACTCTTTAACTCCTTTTTCTGTCCAATCTGTTAAAATTAAATTAAATATACGCTCATTCTTTTGCATATCTAATATCTTCTTGACTGGTCGGCCTTAACTCCTTCTGCGACATGATGAGATTCTTTTTTTCTTCTGAAGAGTAACTTTTCCAAAGCCAAGGTGGGAGACTCAAATAACAAACTGAAGAAAAATGCGACTACGATGGATATCACAAAATCACTCAAGCTAGAACGCCACTGAAAAACATAAAAGTATATTAAGAATGTCGTGTGCGAGCAATAGGGAAAAACTATGAGCTTACACTTTTACTCACCACATTATATTCCGAAAAATAATACGGAATCTTCTGCGATGATATTTGTATCTGTTGAATGACCATGTGTACAAGGTAGATGCAGTATGATAGCCTACTTATTGGCAGGAATATCTTCCAAGACAGAAATCTCGATACTGGTCCTAAAATCATTACATATTTAAAGATTAGTCATCAAAAGTATTTTGTCTGCCTATTACGTACCTGCGTAATGGAAAATGCTGGCGTAAATAATCCAAGCTAATGCAAGACCCCAAATAGGCCGTGAAACAGTAGCAAAGAAAGTTTCCAGAACTACATCGTACTCGTAGTCTGGAGCCAGGAAATATCTGGAGCCAAAAGTGCAAAAAGATAAAGCCATCGCTGTTAACAGCCATCCAATACAAACGGAAATCTATAAAATATGAATTTAACTTTTTTACAACCTGTAATTTTCTTCAAATGTACTTAAAATATGAAAATCTACCTTCTTTAGCTTTCGATTATTATTGTTGACCACTATATAACCAAGTAAAATCCCAACAAGCCAGGGTCCAGCTCGACAGTATGTCATGATATAAACTTCTTCATGTGGTTCACCAAAATTATTTGTGTCACCCGTACTGGATTTATTTCAATTATAATCATGTTATGTATAGTAATAAAATAAACTTAAATTTATACATTCGACAAGAAAACTATCTCAACAACTTATTTTCCTCTAAAAATTGTTAAACTTCCGAAGGTCGTAGCACACCAAAAAATCATTGTCATAGCACTATCAAATTTTTTTTAAATCAAAGCACAAAATCTGAGCTTTACGATTTCAAGGTTTATTTTTTCATTTGAGGCATCTATGGAGTAAGTGACTTTGATATTCAAGGTAATCTTTCAATACTCAAAATTTGCAACGTTTGCCAATTGACATGTGCTAACATAAATTTTTTTTCAAATTCTTTACTTTAAAAAAATTGAATTTGCGGCAATTTTTCTACGTTATTCTGCAGCATATTTAAAAAAAACTAACAATTAACTTGGGGGGGGGGGGCTGGGCTCTAACTAAAAATATAATTTCCGCAACTTCAGGAAGAAATATGACGAATTTGGACCGAATTTGGCCTTTTCACGGCCAATATGATGCGCAAATATAGCTAACAACCTCCTAGCGGTGCATATTGGGTTATGCTAATGTTAGTAGTAAAAACAAGAAAATATGGTAGTGCAGTGTTTTTAGAAAATGTTATCTCTAAACCCATGAATTCATAAACAGCTATTCTGTAAACTCATATACTGCGTTTATTTCAAATATGAATACTGCTCAGCCTACCTCCGAAAATCGTGATTTGCAGTTTTGATTTAAAATGCTGTGGAGTGGCGTAAATAAATCGTAGGGAATTGAATTTTTTTTTAATTCAAGAGGAAGACATAAACTTTATTTTTTGCTCGTCATTATCTACGCTCGTGTTAATTAGCGAACTTTTCAAACTTTTGAGTCTCAAAAGATGACCTTGAATTTGAAGGTCACTTACGCCTTAGGTGCCTTAAATGAAAAAATACACCTTGGAATCGTCTTAAGTTAAGCTTTAATATAAAAAAAATCGATAGGACTATGATAATTTGCCGCTGTGCTACGACCTTCGGAATTTCGGCAATCTTTAGAGCTAAACAAGTAATTGTGATAATTATGTTGCGAACTGTGTGTATATATATATATATATATATATATTATACTCGTAATCATTCATTCCAGAAATTATTCGATATTCGTTATATCCCATAATTGTTGCCGGAGTTATCAGCGATGCAGCTACAAATCCAGTTAAAATTAGTAAACCAAATCTTGGTTTCTTATGCAGTGGATAAAGTATGAGTGGCGAAATCCAGAACAGTTGCATATCGACAGCGAGATACCATAAATGCCCTAAACACTACAAAAAAACAATATATATGTGATATAATATTAAATTAAAAAATCGATTTTTTAATATTTTGATATTAAATTGTGCAAATTTTAAAAAAGCATTACTGTGTCATATTTATTCACAAAATTTTGTAAGTATAATATGTTTTTCCACCATTTCACCCGGCAATCCCTTCCTGGCATAGGCATCCCTGCCTCCGAATATGGTCCCGAGATCATTTTCGGTAAGAATACAATCGAAAAAACAAGAAGCGCAATCACCGATGGGGTTAGTCTGAATAAACAGATAATAATAAATTGAATTATTCAACAATTACAACGCAATATTCGAAGAATATTTACAATTACCTGAAATATCTGTGTAGATAATACATAGGAATGTTAAAACTCTTTTGTTTCGGCATTTGCTTCAAGAATGTATAAGTCATTAAAAATCCGCTGAGAACGAAGAACGAATCTACAGCAAAGGGCGCGATAAAAACGTACAATGATTTCCAGGATTGGACCCACTAGAAAAATAGAAAATCAAAGAAATATATATCAAATTATTATATACTTACTATTTAATTAATATCTTAATAATCATAATGATTATCTTATTAATCTTCATTTGACGAGACTTGCCTCTAATATGAACCTAATGTTCACGTTTATGCTGGTAAGCTGATTCGAAAACCCGTGTCCCAAGACAACCCAAGCTATGCTGAGGGCACGTATACCATGAATTTCCGGTAAATTTCCTTTCCTTTCTTCCATGCTGAGAATCGCTGAGATATTCTTTTGGAAAGAAAATTGTCCAAGAATGGAAACCATTTGGTTTTTGTGAGATTCGCTGTTGAGTCGTTCGTATATAGCGACGTATATGCTGCAGATGATGAGCAAACCCACGAAGACTACAAGAATCACGCTGCAATGTTTAAATTAAAAGTTAAAGATTGGCTCTTCCTAATAAAATTATAATATTACTGACATATACTTAAACGATTACTCCAAAACACTTTTTTCTGGTCGAAAATTCAATTTGAATATAAAAAAATATATCATTTCTTTTTTCAAAATAAATTTCACCATTCGAAAGTATAAGTCTTAAGCTACAAAACCCTAAACTTTCAAGTTGAAGAAATAAAGGGTTCAAAAGTAATAAAATTAAAAGGAAAGCAGCGAGTGACCGCGCGCGCTCTTCTCGCATGTTCGAGTATAAAGTCTCGAGCAAGCGTAGTGCGTAGAGTACGCGCGGTCGCTCGCTGCTTTCCTTTTAATTTTATTACTTTTGAACCCTTTATTTCTTCAACTTGAAAGTTTAGGGTTTTGTAGCTTAAGACTTATACTTTCGAATGGTGAAATTTATTTTGAAAAAAGAAATGATATTTTTTTTGGAATGGTCTGAGCATTCAAATTGAATTGTTGACCAGAAAAAAAGTATTTTAGAGTAAAAATAATGGCACCATTAGAAACAGCAGGAAAAAATCTATCGATATACATGCTTTGTGTTTTCTGAAACACTCAACGAAGGATTATAGGCGAGTTGAAGGGTCTTTTACGCAAAAAATGCGCTGCGCGCGCCCGCTGGTCAGTTTTTGGTGGACGCTCCCATATGTTAATTGATATTCATTTGAGAATTTTCAGGGAATTTATATAATTGAAATAAAGGTGGACTTATTTAAGCACTGCGTCACATTCTTCTGTTCTTCCTACTTACACACATATAATAAACTCAGTGTCCCATATCTCGATATCGTCTGATGAGCAGCTAACCCTAGTGACTTTGATGACATTCTTCAATTGATCCATCGAATCGATGGTAATGTTTAAAAAATTCATCATATCAACAGGCTGGCAAGTAGCCGGTACACAAATTGATAGCGCAGGAGAAATGGGTAATGTGTCGTTTTCGAACGTCAATTGAAGGGTGTACATACAGTGACGTCCGCGAATCTCTTTGTCCTCGAGTTTTTCGTAAATTTCAAGGCACTCGGTGTACATGCCTGTGTCGATGATGTTACCTTCTAGCAGACCTGATGGTATCTTCGATGCAGAATCCAACACTAAAATTTAAAATATGGCGTTTTAAATTGTAAAAGATTATTTTGAGATTATTTTTTGATTCTATCAATTTTATATAAAGCGATAAAATATCTAAATATTATTAATTTGCAACGATTACGCATGATGTTGATAAAAGCCCAGACTACAGTGAATGAACCTGAATAATTAATAATCAATATAGTAAGTAGCGTATGATTAGGGTAATAATATCCTAGTTAAAAGACAATTTTATCTGCCATTGGATAAATTCAAACATATCATAGTCCAGTAATTCAAGCGCATAGTCCAAAACTTATTTTATTTCTTGACCTCAGCTGGAGTAATAATGCAAGAGAAACTTGAGATATTTATTAAAAATATATATCTGCAAAATACATAAGTATAATATTTATTGTAATCGGAAATTCACAAGCAATATAAGGTTTTAATAGATAAGGTTTCCTCCTGGGTCTCGTGTGGCATAGACTTTCTATGTTCATCATGAGCACTCCTTGTTGGAGTGCTCCTTTTTATAGCATTGTTTTGTCTTCGACATACAGTTTTTTGGAGAAACTCGCAGAGTTGTTTGTGGTTTTTATGTTAGTCAATTATCTCAGCAAAGCCTTAAGAGGAGAGTAACCTTATCCTCTGGAAACGTCGCAATAAAAAATTGTATATAAAAACTTAGTTCACAGTTATGGATTATTTTTTCTTTATTTTAGATAGTAGTTATGTTATCAATCGGTATTATAAAATTTTAGTGATAAACCTAAATCTTCACAAAGGTTTTTTGGCACCAGTTTTCTACATAAATCTTAAGACACTTATATTATATGTCATATTTTAATGCTTGTAAGTACAGAAATATCGCACAATTATTATTTTATGGATTCGAACTATGATTAATAAGAATTAGAGATACCAATTTCCTGATATATTATTACACGAAGTAAGATTTTAACAATTGCATAAAAATTAAGCCTACTCGTGTAATAGATCCGAATCACCTATGCACACGAAAATTAGTATCGAATCATACATAGGCATACAAGTCCACAATACACTCGCTTTTATATCCCACATTTTTATCAACTCTTTGTGATGCATAAATCAAAATACATTAGCTAAAAATGCATCATTATTTAATTTTCAGATTATTAAAAGTTTAATCAAAAAACAATTATGATTATAAAACTATGTTATGAAAAAATTTCATAATTTGCATTTTAAGTTCGTGTTAACCAACTTTATTACACGTGCACTTTTATCAACATTATATTCTAGTTAGAAAAATATTCTTAAAATGCGCACTAGATCAATTAGTAAAACGGCACCACCACGCAACACCCACGTATTGATTAACAAATTAAAATTATATTCACTCACTTTTTAGTGCCCATTGTTTCTGTTCAAGAAAGGCCTGTCGCACCTCGTCAATATCATCGGTACACGTAGAGTTATTCCCAGCTTCTTTCCCCTCGTAAACATTGACCGCAGCATTTCGATCTGATAGAAGCCAATCCGTTGTGCCTAACAATCTTAGCTTATGCGCCACATCTTTGTTCGCCAGAACGTCACTGTACTTAAAGCGAGTCGAATCCACACTGCCGATCGTGAAAACGAAAAATAGCGGCCCGAAGGTAAAGGTGAAATTAATATATTTGCACATGGTGACTGATAAGCGATGGAATTACCCGCTTAAGCTACCGAAATTGAAAAAAATTCGAGTGGTCCTCGCTTTTATACTCCTTATCGGACCGAGATTTTACAATGACCATATCTTTACTTACTTAAAATTTGATAAATGCAATTCGTAAAATTTTGGTATGTATGCAGTACTTAATAATGCATAATTGATGCTCTCGGTGACTCGTATACTTTGATCCCTTAAATTATTATATTAAATATTATTATATTAAATTGTTTGTTTATTATTTATTGGTATACTTTTTAATTATTTTTAAACAATTGATTTTTTTAACGATTTTTAGTTTATTTTTTATAGGTCCTTTATGGCTCGTGCGCAGTTATCCCACTCGTACGGAAAATTGCGTTTCAGGCACTATTAAATTTTGTCGAAGATTTATTTTGTTTGTTTTGTTTTGATTTGTTTTGTTTCGTTTGGTTTTGTTTTTGCGTGGCAATGACCCCGTCATAATACAAATAATCCTTAAAATTATTTAACAATACTATGGCTATGAACAGAATTCTGTTAACCCATTCAAAAGTTTCTTAAAAGTGATTAGTGAAATAAACCATTAATGGTACAACAATCACATACTTTTCATTAAATTTAAAATAAGAAAAACAAAAAAAAATGAATGGTTCAATATTAAATGTTGATTAATGTGTGTAGCTTACTGTCTTCCATTATTGCTGCCTATTATACTGAATTTACATGTATAAATTACTGTAACTCAAAAATATCGAATAATAAAATATACTCTATTTCACTTCTACTTATGTTGAAAGTTGATTTATTCTTTTATTCATTACAACGTTGACTGCTGACTGAAAGAAAACATATTTAGTCATGAAAAACTTATCCAAAGCTGTTGATATAGGGTGATATACAAAAGAGTTTCTGAGAAAATTAATTTTGAAAAAAAAATGATTTTTTCCGTTTTGCCATTTTTCTCAGACAGTTTCCAAATAATTTTAATATTTGAAGAACCAGGTGAAAGTTGATAACATTCGGCATATTTCTCGGAGACCGAGCTACAAGAGAGCAGCAACACGTAGCCGCACGTTGCGAATGGCGGCGGCCAAGTTGACGTTCGAGAGTGCAAGAGAGAGAGTGCGCATGCTGCCGTGCGAGAGAGATAAAGCGCGCAGAGTGAGAGAGTACGTTGCTGCGCGAGAGCGGGGAGAAGAAGCCTAGGCGGTAGCGCGAGAAAGATAGCGGCGGGCTAGAGCTGCACGATCGCGACAGCTATAGAGAGAGAGGCGGATGCGTTGCGCCGTAGCCAAGCAGGAGTATATGCGCGCTTTCATATACTGCAGGCTGACGGCGCAATTCGAGATTCGAGTACCACGCGCAAGGATGAGAGAGTGGAAGAGAGGAACGAGGGTCAATGCAGAAGCAGCAGAGCTGATAAGGAGCAACGATACGCGGGCAGATTTTAGGTAAGTCTCGGTCAACGACCGGCGTCAGTGATTGGCGCAACAGGTACTTCACGATGAAGAACGACTTTTGAGAGAGAGAAAAGGAGCGAGAAAGAACAAACAGAACGAGAAAGACGCCCCGACACCGCTCCTCCACGTTGATAAGCAAGAAAGAGAGAGAGAGAGAGATAACGTGGTGGCAGAGAGTGGCGTGCGAGAAGAACACAAGCGGAAAGTTTTCGCGTGATAATTTTCTTTAAGGGAATAGAGTTGCGTGGGGAAAGCGAGCGTCACGGCAAATGGCGAATCGCACGAGTTGACGGCTCGGTGCACGACGCGGTTTCGGGATTAGATATAGCGAGTGGGATAGAGAGAAAACGAGAATTATATTTGTACGTGTAATCGAATTCGGATTTTAGAGAGAGAGAGAGAGAGAGAGAGAGAGAGAGAGAGAGAGAGAGAGAGTAATATGAGATTTTTCTGTTGAAGAATTTGGCGTAGAGACAGAAATAGTTATATATCTATTTCGGATAATGAAGAGAGAAAGAGATAGATAGATAGATATAATGTTTATTTGTAACCTTTTACAAAATTTTAGTCTTTTAATACAGTCTTAATATATATACATTCTTTTTCGCTTTGCGATATCACAGTCGTGCTTATATCTAAAGTTAAGTCAAATACATTTAAAAATAAAAAATAGTGATATCACAGATAATTTACAAATACAGTAAAAATTCAGTCTTTAAATCTATCACGTCATTCCTTTAAAAATTAAAGCTATATACAAAACAGTCTAAAAACAAGTTACAGTGAGTTTGCGCGTGATTCACACTCCATTACTTGCACAACGTCTGTCCATTCTTTCTTTAAATTACATACATACTCGAATAATGACATAAAGGATAATAAATTAGTACAAGACGATGTACAGGATTAGGACAGGCTCACATGTCGCTTAACCTATATTTAATAATCTAATCTAACCTGCTGAGTGATGGTAGATGACGAATC